>VZDJ01000302.1:5878448-5892281 GCA_008694505.1 Cyanoderma ruficeps
TCTCTCTCTCTCTCTCTCTCTGAATTTTTTTGTTGGTTATGTAAACCTAAGAACACTTTTAGAGCCATCAAAAATTCTGGAACTTCTTATAGCAAAGAACTCACATTGAATATTGCTTTCAATAGCTAGAAAGAAATTTATACTCCGTAAATTTGTAAATTTGTCTAATAATTTTTAACCCCTATATACTATGTTTTCTACAGTATCATTTGAAAATTATATATATGATGTAATAATGGTTTTTAAAAAAATCTGCCCAAAAAATCTGTTAAGTGTTATTTTTCTTAGATTTAACTTACTGTGAAACATTTTAGCTAATATTTAAATCATGTTGTAGTCTACATTTTTTGACATGCTTTGTAGTAAATAGATTCTAGGACTTGGCACAATATCTCAGTTTCCAATGACCATAAAAAGACATGTAATCACCTGTCTTAGTAAGTCATAATATAAGTCATAGTTGCCCTCTCTGAAGACTTAAGGGTACAATTAAAATTTTTTTCTTTAGCATTCCAATGGGAGCTCATGTTGATAGCTTGTCCACTTTAATTTTAAAATGTTTTCCAAGTTCATTGCCCATTAACATGTCAACTCAAAGGATTCTATGTTAGGTCAAAATGGAGAAAGCTCATGCTTCATGGGAAAAAACAACAAACTCAGAGTAAGAAATGCCTGCTGAAAGGGATCCCTTCTGCTTTACTCCTAGGAAGTCAGATGTGAGAAAATTCAAAAGATATTTGGCTGAGAATAAAGTGTGTCATACTAGTGAAGAGTTGATAAAAACTCTATACAAATAATTACAATTGCATAATTTTTATTTTGTTAAAACATTTCTTTTCTTTGCATTGGAGCTTATTAAAGCCATCCATGTTTTGAAACATGATCTGGGAAGGGGAGGTCTACTATGCTGTAAAGTGTTAGTACCGGGCGTCCCGTACTGAGGGAGGTTTGGGAATAAGGAGAGCACCCCAACTGAAGTCAATAAGGGAGGGGCGTTTTGGGATATTTCAGTGACAGCGTAAGCAACAAACCCCAAACTTCTCAACAAGAAGTTGAGAAGATAAGGTATTAGGAGCAGCTTTTCTGTCCTGGTTTCCTTCAGTTTGTATGGCTGTAGCCCTGTTTTGGCTGGAGCTGCCCTTGAATGGAGCAAATAGAACAGAAAGGGAAAAAGGGCAATGATGGCCACAGGAAAGCTAGGGATTACAGCTCCATTTGGATGGGTTACTTTCTCTGATAGGACAGAAAAGTGAGTTTTACAGCCTATGAATACCCAAGCCAGACATCCACACAGCCACTCCTGCACTCCCCCTCCTCAACAGGAGAGAGGGAGGAAATAAGAAGAGAAGCTTGTGGGTCAAGATAAGGACAGTGAGATTAGTCATGGTCACCGATTACTGTCACAAGAAAAGCAGACTCAGCCTGAAAAAGATTAGATTAAATTAAATTACTGTCAATGAAAAACTAAAAGACTTTCCTTCCAACCTGCCAGAAAATGTGTTTCTGCAGAGGCTCCTCTCCAGGTGCTGACACTCCTGCCAGGAGCATGGTCAAGCAGGGCTTCTCCCATGGGCTGCAGCCTCCTTCAGGACGCATCTACCTGCTGTGGTGTGATGGTCACACATGTGGCAGTATGAATATCTGCTCTTATGTGGTCATTTGTGGGCTAAAAGGGGCCAACCTACTTCACAACGGTCTTCTTGAAGATCTTCCCAGGGATCCCTGGTGGACCATGCCTCCCCCTACTTCTTCTCTGACCTTTCAGCCTGCAAGAAGTTTTTTTACAATTTTTTCTCACTCTTGTCTCTGATGGTTTTCTGCACATTTTTATGTGCTTTCTAAATACATTGCCACTGCCCTGGCCATGGACTCAGCCGCACCCCGTGGTGGGTGGTTGGATCTGGCTGGAACCAGCTGTGTCTGGCTGGGGCTGCCCTGTCCTCCCCTCACAGAGTGCCGCCTCCCCATCCTGCACCCCCCCCACCCACTGCAAGCGAAACCTTGCCACTGTCGTGGGGCGAAGCTGGGCGTGTCCCAATTTCAGGAACACTGGAATGAAGCTCAGGACATGGCTGTTGCAAAAAACTCTCTATTTAATTTCATCTGACTCCAGTATTTATAGATATGTACAGAGGTCAAGGGATTGGCTACACAGGTTGCCACCCCTTCAACCTGGACGGTGGACATCACCATCAATCATTTCTTCTCTCACAGGAGAAGTATGTAAACATTCTAAGAATAGACATTATTTACATGAAGCTGCATGAGAACAGAAAGGCAAAAAGACAGAAAGTTCAGGGCAACATGCCACATGTGGCTATTTTAGCAGCACTGCGCCAGAGAGATACCTGAGTTATCTCAGTTTCTTGTGTTAAACAAAGCCATGTGCCAGGCCTGCTGGGTGTGCTGCTGCTTGGGCCGGAGCGCAGCAGGGCAGTGAGGCCGGGCAGGTGTGAGTTTGGAGGGTCTGGCACACACACAGGGCCACAGGGAAGCCTTGGGCCTCCTGGTCACAGCTGGGCGAGCCGAAGGCGCCCCAGTCAAACAATGAGCTTTTCAGTGTTCTCAGAGGAAACTAAAAATGAAAGTAGGGCTTGAAAAAAATTGAGAAATCTGAGAGAATAATAATTAAAAGGAGTACTTGATGTTTGTAGAAAGTCTTGAGGAAAAAAACAAGTTGGGGACCGCAGCTGTCATTGTTATTGCCCCTTGACCTCTCAGTGTTATGACTGCTCAGCGGGACCTGGAGGTCTTGGCATGTTCTCTGCTTTCTAAATGGAATAAGTCTGCTGAGAAGTCCAACACAGAGCTGAAAGCAATTTTGTGCCTTTTGGGGGCAGTTTCACGTTGGTATTATTTTCTTTGTGGTGGTTTTTTTCTTGGCTTGGTTGGTTTTTTGGATTTGGAGTGGTTTTGTGTTTGTCTGTGTGGCATTGGTTCTTTTTTTTTTCCTCTTGCTAGCAAATTGTTAGTAGAAGTTAGACAAAGTCTTAAGAGGTTTGCTGTCAGATTAAGATTTTGTCTCTGAAGCTTAAAAATTATGCATTTTTAAATTCCCATTCAAATTAAAGTTTCAGATTTAGTAAAGACTGAAAAGACCCCATGAAAATCAGAAGGTAGAAATTTAGGTATAAGTCTGTAATTGTGACACTCCTATATATCAGCAAATTTATGTTTTAGAATAGCTAAAATGACTCATCTTTTTGAATATTAGTCTTGTAGTTTTCATTTTTCTTAGTTTTTAAGAGGCAGTTTTCCTTATCTGATTACTTCTAAGCAAGAAAAGGTTAAAAGATATCTTATAAGGTTGGGAACTGGGCAACTGAGGTGACCAAGAAAGTATTTTTCTCCTACTGTACAGAAGACGTAGGGCAATGTTTCTAGGACTGTGAGTCCCTACTATTTTTGCTTTGATTTGGCAACTATCTGATTAGGAATCATAGTTAAGATTCAATCTCCTATTATATAAAGGAAGACAAAGTGAAAATAGCATTGGTGTTTCAATGAACTTGTCTTCAGGTAATCAGGGTAGCTGGGAATTTTCTGCAGAGCCAGCTATCCCCTGATGTCATGCTGTAAAATCAGTCTCTGGTGGGATCTAAGATAGGCAAAACTTGGTAACAGTTGTCTTGCAACTTCAGTTTGTCATCTCATGTCCTTGTTCTTTAGACTACGAACTATAGCATTTGGAGGTAGTGTGGTAGCTCACCAACTTTGGGATAAAGTTGTTTGTGGCATGTTTAACATAGTTCTGTCTTTTCACTGACACAATTTTCTTACATGAGTTATGAGCAGTGCAGACCAACACGTCTCTGGTAATAGTGTACTCTGGTTTTTTGCAAGTCTAATGATAAACTTTTAACTGCAGCACATCAGAATGTACTGGAAAGTGATAGGTGTGATTTGTTTCCTACAAACTTATATTTGTCTTACTATAAAATCTTAAAAGAACAGTACATTTCAGAGAAGAAAATAAGATGGTTTTGCATTGATAGCAACTTGGTACAACTGTGATAGTGTATTGAATCAAAGCTGTGAACATTTGTCTGAGCTCTGAATTTATCCTTTAGTTACTTTGATGATTTTGGTATTTTTTGGACTTTAACTTTTGAATCACAAATAGGTAAAAATTTGATCCATTAATTAATATAGATTTAATTTACTCTGTTAATGAGAGTAAATAAATGTTGGGTTTGTAGTATGGAGTACAAGTGAATACAAATTAAGAAGACTAGGCAAGTTAATGGAATTAAAAAAAAAGTCAATTGGAACTGAGAATTGAGATTTTTTATAAACAAAAAAAAAGGACGCTACTGTCTGCAAGCAAAAAATGTAATTAATATAGCAAAAGACTACTTCTAGAACCTAGACACAGGAATTTTGGCAGTCTGGAGGACTATCACCATCTTCCTGTGGGATATATAATTCAATCAGCTTATGTAATGCTCACTAATAAATCATCCTACATACACTCAGCTGGAGAGCTTATAGGAAAATAAGTTGTTTTCTCGCAATTCCCCATGGATATCTGCATTTACATTCTGTCAAAGCTACTGTAGTACCGGCAGGAAATGTGAGTGTCCTTGGATATCCTTAAAGAATTAAACCTTCTGAAGTTACAGGAGTGTGAAAATAAATTTAAAGTACTGGATTTAGCTAGACTATTTGGGTTGCAGCTGCAAAATATAACTCCTTTGGGATACAGGTAAAAACTAAGTTTCTCTGATCAAGGGCAAATATATATTTTTTGCACTGGTTATTGCACTAACTAAACTCTCATGTAATTCTGGAGAAATATTAACTTGATGCTAATTTGTGTGGTTTGAATTTGATGGTTTTTACATTTGCCTTATCAGAGGAAATTGTTATTATGTGAACACATAAACATGTTTCTATTTGCAATATTAGGCATTAATTGGTAATGAGAAAACATTTATCAGGAAATAGTGATAAAAGGCTTGGGTGCATTCATTTATATAAGTAATTCTTTATTCTGTCCAGAATTGCCTTACTAATGCGTTTCTTTTACAGCAGTAGGCCCTAATGTAAAAAATTAGAGGAAATAATTGTATACACTGTGGCTCGAAAACATGCTTTAAAAATTTAATCATGAGTGGGATTGCATACTTTTGGCTGTAAAACTGCTTATATAAAGCTATATTTGCATCTCTGCAAGATTAATGAGTAGGAACAAGTATTGTGAGTGTGAGTTGTAATCAAAAGATCTCTATATAAACAAAAAATTGTGTCAAATTAGAGACTTCTGTTCATCAGATAATTATAAGTCCAGTACTTTTTCTAGTCTCCTTATTCAGTCTCGTGCATTTGTTGTTGAGATGAATAAGTAACTAATGTGTTTTAAAGATGTGTAGTCAATGTATTCTTTCTTTTCTCAGGAATGTGAATCTGCTCCCTGCATTAACGGAGGTTCTTGTCAAGATGCCATCAATGCATTTGTTTGTGCTTGCCCAAGTGGGTACACTGGCAGGTTCTGTGAAGTTGATGTTGATGTTTGCAGTGAGTCCACACTGAACTCAGTTCTGTGTTACAATGGAGGTGTATGTGTTGATGGGCCGGGAAGAATATTTCATTGCAGGTTAGTATGAATAATGTGATATAATTGCCTTAGTTGATATTAGTCAATATTTCAGGGCACTACTGATACCATGTGCACTGTGTGGACTCAAACGCATTTGGTGCTCAATCTAGTACTCAAAACTATTGTTATCCTAAGCCGTTCACTGCTTAACATCAGACCCTTCTATCTGAAAAGTTATCTTCTAGTGCTTTTCAGAATCATGTGTGGAAACGTCTAACATAGGGTGACCCTAAAATATTTAAAATTATTATGTTACTGATATGTATGTACTCGTGTGTTTTGTACTCAAAGGTAAAATGAACTTGAAATCAAATTTACATGACAGGTAATTTACATACTATGTGTGTGCAGACAGATACCCAAAACAATGTCCTAAGATACATCATCATCATTCTCCAGCTGTTAAAGGTTTCTGCCTAAATACATGTAATTTTATCTCTTATATACTTGTAATATGGCTTTAAAATTAGGCTACTTTATAGACTGTTTACATTATTATGTGAAATCTTTATATCTAAGTCCCTTTTCAGTTGCTACAGTTGTAGAAATATCAAATACTAAGAACTTACTAAATGAACATTCTTAAGAGAGAAACATACATATTTTCTCCTATAAAATCACATGTTTGAGGTCCCTCTGGGTACTTTACTCCAGTGAATCAGCTGCAGTACTCAGCTTGATGTCATATGCAAACTGGCTGAGGGTGCCCTTGATCCCACTATCTGTGTCATTGATGAAGATATTAAATAGTGTTTATATCATGACAACTCAAAAAATATTATCGTTTACCTTAGACCTTTCAATATATTCTAAAGTAATTCACACTCTCTTGATTCTGCAGTGGGCTACTACTTGCAAAAAGACTTCTGTTTGTGATTCAGATGTCTTATAAACTGTTTTGCTCATTATTGTCAAAATTCAATCCTGTGCATTCTCCTGTTTGTTCTTTCCCAGCTCATGTTCATTTTAGACTCCTTTTTTTGAGCTTTAGGTACTGCAGCACCTTTCATCTTTCACAGATGAATCCTCTGAATTGAATGAAATTTCTTGTATTTCTTCCCTCTTTTGCTTGGGAGCTTACACCGAACATTGTAAAGATATTTACCTTGCACTTGCTTCTGAGCCCAGCATTGACCCTCAGGAGGACTTCATGGAACCAGTGTCAGGGAATTTGAAAGCAATTATAATCAGAATTTTAGTGTTGACAAGATTGCAAAGGTTTTCATGAGTTGTAAGACTAAAGGTAGTCTTAAGGTGGGCTGATGTAAAATGATTATGATCCTACAGAAAGAAGTGACATACTTGATACAAGTTTCTTCTGATGGGGTCCAGGGAAAGGACCTTTTTCAGCTCATTTCTTTTCCTATATTGATATGCTTTAGAAAGCAGGCATAACTCCCTTTCCTATCATTCAACAGGTGTTACCATTCCAAATAATGTGTACAAAATAGAAGTAAGAAACATAAAAAGATCATAAAGTCAGATTTGCTCCTGTACTGTGAACGTTACAATGTGAACCCTCCTCCTTTTGTACCTTTCTATTCATGTGTTTTAAGCAGTCTGAACAATGCTCATGTGGACTGGAGGATAGGAGCTATATGGAAGATGGAAAATTGGAATTGAAAAAAAAAAAAGGGAGAAATATCTCCTACTCGAGCAAAACACCACAAACATTCAAATAAATAATGAGTCTTAATGCCTGATACACATTGTGGAATGGTCAGCAAACGGACATTAATCCAGTATTGCTTAGAATCTTCTTGTTTTGGGGATATGTCTTGGGATGTTTCAATTTTGTGGCTGGTAAATCAGAAAAGAGGGAGTAGTGAAAATGGTCCGGTAATGGGCAAGTGTCAGGGTGCCTTAGCTGTGAGCATCACTGCCAGCTTCAGCTATGATGTATGTGATATTTTACTCAGTAGTACAATGAACTCTTCAACTTTCCTTGAATTATGTGTGAATCAATTACATGAACAACCCTACAGGCTTCTTCCTGAAATGAATATGAAAAATACCCTTTGGGATAGTCCTTGAATTGTGTGTTATCTGAAATATCTTTCTGTCTTCAAACCCTTGGTTTAAAAATAAAACAACTCATTGGAATTGAGTGGGATGCTGGGAGTTGTAATTCAGTTCTATCCTGGGCAGATTGCCACTGAATCAGTGCTTCAGGAAACAGATTGCCATCTGAAAGGATGCCCACCCACCTTACTTTGTATTTCAGTCTTCTCAATTAAAGGTGCTGGCTGCCACAACAATAAACACTATATCAATCAGCAGATTAATAATAAAGATAACATTGGGCTCAGGGGGCCTTTCGAAAGACAATTCAATTTGATATACATATGATTGATATAATGAATATGTAATAGGAATTCCAAAGCCTTTTCATGATATGTTCCAAGTATTCTGGGGAGGAGAACCAGTTTACATAAAATACTGTGAAATTTCTCGTTGTATTTAATCCACAATTGGCTCATCTCCACTTTTGCATCTTTTGACCCCAGACCATTCAGTATGTTAACGTGGGGTTTCAAAATGTAAACACAATAATAATAATAAATATTCTTCCTTCCTCAGTAATTCTTGCATTGGCCTTTTCCAAATGTTCATCTCAGGTACTTTCTGCTGATTAGGTTCAGAAGTCATCATGTCTTGGAAGGGTTGTCTGTGTAGTGTTTTCAGCCTGATCAGGTGAAAATAATATCAACAGTCCTACAGCAGGTCTTGCCTTAGATTATGTTTGTGAATATTATACTTTTGTTGTACTTTTTTTGCACTTTATAGCACATATGCAGTTTGTAATCATGTTTTTTTAGGGAAAACAGAGGAAACTTTTGTTATCATTCTGTCTTTTTCAATCTTTTTTCATAATTTCTTGTTACTGTTATAATTTTTTATTTAATGTATTTATTGTTATAAGTTTGTGAGTCTGACAGATGTGTAGCACCACAAGTAAGTTTGGTCCTATCTTCTGATTCACAAAGAAGGACTGGTGCTTTTTAAATCCACTTTTTGGATTATATTTAACTAGATAATTTGTTTCAGAACTGAAACTTTTTTGGCAGCATCTTTACAAGATTATTTTATACTCAAGACAGGTAAGAGTGAATATTTGATCAACAGAATTATTGATCAAAAAATGCCATTTTTTTCCTTCAGCTCATGGGATCTTAGTTAGAAAAAAAATCTAAAATAGGAATTTTTTATTCTACATTTCCTCCAAATAAAATAGATATTTAAACATTCATTATGATATCTACCTATCTATTCTTTTATTCTACTGGGAAGGAAGCAGAGCTTAGATTTAAGAGCATCTTGTTTCCAATACCTATGAGTTCTAATTTTCTTGATCTGTTTGGGCAAGGAGCAGCAGTCTACATAATTAGCTAGGATCTCTACAGGGATCTAGGAAAGGGATTAAAACAATTCAAGCATGGAGAGGTTTTATAAGGAAAAAGCTAGAGTTTGGAAGACGTATTATTCTGTGGCTCTGGTATGCAGACAACATATAAGATAAGAAATGGTGTTTGTCTTGGATCTTGCATAAGGTGAACAATATACTTCTAGTATGAAGCAAACAGTTGTGGGGGGACCCTAGAAGTGCAGTCTTGTAGGGCAACCTAGGCAACTATATAAAAAAATATTTTTCAGAATCAAACTTGTTTAGGATTTGTGTTTTTAAAGAGAAATATAATTTATCAGTAGTGAACATTCAGTCTTTTACCCCAAAGGAAATAGAACTATTCTTTGAAGTTGTTCATGTCAACTGTACCTCCAGGCAACATACAAAAGGTCTCCTGTACTTCAAAGGGCTTAACATGAGGAACACAGCTGTGTGCCCCCATCAACTCAAAAAGTGACTTGATAGTAAAGTATTTGTTTTGAGGCTTACTCAGGTCTTGTATGCTGGGTAACAGAAAAAGCATGCTTCTGCTGGAAGATTGCTAATTGAAGATCTTCATTTCATTTAGATGGTGAAAGACAGCTTGCAAGGTCTGACCAAAGTTGCAGAGTACACATTACACAGAGCTATGCATCTAAGTCCCTCAGTGCACTGAAATAAATGTAAAACAAGTCATTTTTTTATATGGAAGAAGCAACTTCACTGGACCATTAGAATCTCTTAAAACTGACAAGTCATAAAACAGTAGGTTCTTACATTTAAAACAATAAGTTCTCACGTTTGTAGGAGCTGTGAATATGTACACAGTGCACTCTGTTTCATCTATGAGAACAGATGCCACTCCATTTATTTGTAGATAACAAGATGGATTCAGATGATGTCATAATTGGCTGCCTTGTTCTTTGAACATAGTGAAGCATGAATATTTTTGTGTTTGCATTGTGTGCATGTATTAGGTTACATGAAAAAAAGAAAAAGAAAGCATGTGTGGATTCAAGCGAAGAACCATATGACCCTGTATGCTATTTCCAGCAGTGGCCATAAGGGGGTTGCCAGGAAAAAAATATGAAATGTGCACATGTTATTTGTCCTTCAGTACTCTCCCATGTTCCCTCATATGGGGGTTTTCCTGAGCCTGTTTTGATTTGTTCAGTAGAAGTCAGTGAGTCGCTACTTACAGCATCATCTCTTGAACATAGTATCTTCTCTTTTTCCCTGAGGAAGGGGCTTTGACTAGGCAATCTCCATCAATCCCTGCCCATATCAGCTGTTCTGTGTCAATATGGTACAGCAAACAGGTCTCACCTGTTGCATGGAAAAATATGTCCCTTTTTTTAAATTTTAACCACTGCTGCTGCCAGCTTTATCCCACATCTAGTGTGGAAAAGGAAAATGAAAAGATGATTCCAAGCCAAGCTTTCCTTATTTTTGTGGGTCACTGCCACATTGCCCTATGTCTCTTCCTTTCTAGGAAAAAGGTTTCTTGTTTTCCCAGTCCTTTTTCCTTCAGAAGCCATCACAAACTTTTAGTCATTCTTGTTGCCCTTTTTCAAGGGTTTTTAATTACTATTTTTCCTTTACTATGACAACAGAACAAGAAGTACACACAGTATCCAGGGTGTGAACCACTCTATGATTTATAGGGTGGCATGGTCTTCTTCTTCTCTAGTCCTCCCATAACAACGGCAATTAACTTTTCCCTGATGCCATGAGGAAAGGGAACACAGATGTTTCAGTATTGTTCTTATGATTTAACTGATCACTAAAATGTAGTTTCCATGGAGAATAGTTAGACAAAGCTAGCATGCTACATGTGTCTATGCTACTGTATGTATCATTATTTTGTATACATGTATATGTGTGCATATATATATAATGCATATAAATATGTGGATGCATTATTTTTAATTACATCATACTTTTTTATTTAATCAAAATCTCATTCTTGCTGTCAGATCAATAAGAAATTATGTTAATGAAAATTTCTAGTTATTTATCCATTTTATAATGACAAATGCTGGTGTTTTCCTGTGAGAAATTTGAACTGTAACAATATCAAATGGAATAGTATAATAAAAATGCACATCATGTCCTGTATTTTTCTTACTTACAAGACAAGCATGTAAAGGGAAAAGAAATAAGTCCATCATAGTCTTTATTTGATACCTGCAAATATAAACAATTAATTTAATAAACTGCCTTTACTACTGTTTACATTCCCCAACACTTTCAACTTTAAACAGAACTGTTATCAAAAGAAGATTAACATGTAATTAAAAAAAAGTAGTTCTCTAAGTGAATTTTTTTTTGAATTATTTTAGAAATATTTTTGAGAAGAATATAAATTTCATATATTACTCTTTTTGTATGATGTTGCATGTAGGGTAAAGGAGTCTACCATACTCAGAAGGAGGCAACATATCCATTTTAGAGGGGTTGTGCCTGCATTAGCAAATTAACCAGAAGGTCAGGATCCCAGGATTTGGAATAAGTATATAAACCAAACAAATAATGTATCTAAATATGCATAATGTGTACAACAGGCCTGGTGGAATACCTGTCTCCTAGAGCTTCTGGGAAAAGGGAGAGAAAAATTATCGTTCTGTCACTCAAGTGGATTGTATGTTTTGCTATTCAGATATTCAAACAGTTTTAAATACCTTCTGTGATATTTGGCTAATTAAATAAGAAAAGGGAAATATAGAAATTGAAAAATGGCTAGAAGCTGTAAAAGTGGAGAATGAAGAAAGGCAAGGCATTAAGCAACATATCCCAAACAGGACTATGTTTTGGTTTTTTTTAATAGATGCATGTTCTATCTTTTTTCAGCCTTTACTAGTGATATTTACAATGGCAGCAGTTCATCTAGTTAAAATTACCCACTCTCCTTATCGTTTTACTCTTCTAAAATTCAACAGTAAAGTGCAATCTGGTAGAGAATTAGCATTGTCTACAAAAAATGCAGACAGCAGTGTCTGGAAATGAGGCACTAAAATCGAGTAGGAATAAAAACATACCCAAAAGCAAAACACAAATCTAATACAAATCACCCATCTGCCCAAGCCCAGAATAAACCCATTTTAAATCTTACATCTGAATAGCTATTGCCAATTGTTATATTCTATTTTTTAATCAAACCTTTTAGAAATTCATTGCCTGAAAAGACACGGGATGCCTCTACCCTATGTTTATATTGGTTTGGGGTTTTGGTTTTGTTTTTATAGCTAAGTTGCTTTGTGACTTTATGATACAGAAGCCAAATAAAAATAGCTAGTGGGAATCACATCCACATCCTCATTCTACGAGATGCAGGGACTTAACAGGTGAGAATGTACCTGTAACAGAACATTTTGGTTTTTTCTAGTCATACACAGAGACTATTCAATTAAAACTTAATCAAAACATGAATGCCTTAGTAAAATCCAAGACCTAGAAAAAGATTTAAAAATTCACAGTGCTTTAAGATATAATATGCTGCTTATTTATTCAGCATAATATGGCAAATACTAAGGCATGTTACTCAAGTGGTTCAAAGACATGTTACTATTTTTATTTTTGCTGTTAAACTTAAACTTTGTGAAATTTGTGGCATTTTTTTTTCTTTCTAAAATGTATCTTCTAAGCACATGTACAAAAATGACAAATATACTGCTAAGAGTGAACTAACTGAGCATTTTCTAGCAACTGTTTACTAAAGCAGCAACAAACCTATCAGAATTTACATCACTAAAAATAAGATCACTGTACTTAGTTATATTTAAGTAGCAAGTAATATAGTGTGGCAGTTGACAATGTTTAATATGTTATTGTTTCAAATACCTTATTTACTGTTTTGCAGAGTTCAAGCCTACTGGTATTTTGCAAACATAAAAAATTTACTACCTTGCATCTTGAGTGACAGCCCTCAATTTGAAAAAAAAAAAAAAGGCTGTGCTTCATATGAAATCTGCTAACTCAGGCTATAAGACAACAGTTTATTGGAATCCTTGAGGGTATTTTTTAATAATTAAATAGATATGGTCATTTTTTTACAATAAAAACAGCTACAAGAAATATTAAAAAAAATGGAAAATATAGCTCCTTATTTTAAGACCAAGATGGAAATGCTACCATTTCAAGTTGTCTGTATAAAAAAAGGCTTTTTTCTAAACTGCATTCACTTATCTGTTGACCTTAGTAGCACAAAGAATTTGCAAGTCAGTCTATTTCAGTTCATTGCTTAAAACAACAGAATTTCTGCAGGTTTTATTTGATGGATTGATTGATCGATTGATTGACTGAGTTTTGTTTTTTAAAGGGCATTTACTGAAAAAATTACATTGTAGCTTATGGCTATTTCATTTTAATGTAGCCTGCATTTAAAAAGGTGAGAACATGAAGTAAGTCTGAAAAAAATGAGAACTTGTTTTTAATTTTTTTTTTTTTTAAAGAGCAGGCTCCCATTGTCTTTCAGACGTATAGATTGATGCTTTGTAGAGCTGGGCAAGGGCATAGACAAGGAAAAAGAAAGGAAAGAAAGGGTATTATCCAGGTAAATCAGTCATTTTTGAAATCCATAATAATAATAAAAATTGTTTTTCCATCTAAGTTCAGCATTGAAAATGGACATTGCAGAATTAGTCTTTTTTTACAAGCACATGTATATGCCAGTATGTGTGAATATGATCGATTACTACCTTAGAATTTTACTCTATATTTACAAATAAGTATAAATAAGTCCATCTGACTGAGTGGTAATACTGGAAGGATACTTTTTGCCATAAAACCCTTTAGTAATTACAAATACTATTTATGTTTACTCAAATTTAAATATATATATATATATATA
>VZDJ01000302.1:5892291-5909188 GCA_008694505.1 Cyanoderma ruficeps
TATATATATATATATATGAGGCATTGTGTTCTATGCCTGAATGTGACACACAATGTAATTCGATTAGAATTTCTCATGTCATAAACTGCGTATATTAATGCAACTGGAATTACATGTTCTTTCTTTATATGGGTTTACTTGAAATGCTTTGCTGTTTCCTGAAGATTTCATGCTGAAAATCTCAATTTCTGTTCTGTAGGACACAGCTAAATATCAGTGTTCACCCAGTTTCTATTTATCTGCACTAGTGAATTAGTTACATTTCCTGGAAGCTCAGCTCAGGGGAACAACCATTTCCCTTCAGAAGATAATGTACATATTACCAGGTAGTGCCAGCTATAGATTTTTCTCCAACTCTGTTCACCTGAATTACTTCATGCTGACGTAACCATAACTTAAGAAGCACTAATGCAAAAAACAAGATGAATAACTCATGTAAAATAATATTCCTCAGGGTTTGAGCATTGAAGTAAGTTAATTTTCATTGTTGATATAATTCTCAATAACTTTCCACTTAATATTGAAACTTAGTCCTTTGTACTCATTATTGTATTATAGAATTGGGGGAGAGAAAATGGAACATAGGAACTGCCATTTAGTGTCAGACCTCAGCCTCATTTTGTTCTCTGTCTGATCTTGTACTGACTTCAGAGGAATGCCTAAGGAATTCAGTAGAAAAATATTTTTCTCCCCAACTCTTCATCTGCCACCATATACAGGTCTCACTTTAACTGGTTGGAGGCAGTGACTGCCCTGAAGCATAAGTTCAAGATCCTTCATAAAGGCTATTTCAAAACATTTTTTATTAAATATGGACATTTCTGTATCCACTAGATTTCAAAATCTTTCCAACATTTCCGTCACAAGTTTACCATTAAAAACTGTTCATCTATTCATCTCTAATAGTGTTGTGTAGGTCATGTATATTGCTTTATATGTCTCCTTGGTTTGACTTCTTCCAGGACACAGTTTATCCAAAGCGAGTATAAGTCATTCTGGATGGGTGTCTCTGGAACACTCTTTCCTGCATGATTGCAGTTGCTCTGTGAACATATGAGAATCTGTTCTTCAGATACTAGGTACTTTGGTTCCTACTAAGTATTCCTGTTATTTTCCTCATCAACAATCTTCTTGTGATGGCCTTACAGTAAGGAATATAATTTTTTTGCTGTTTTCTCTGAAGTAATAAATAAAGAGAACAGAAAGATTTCAGGAAACAGACTCAGCCATCTTTGCTTTCCAAGTAAATGTAGAAAACCAATGGTAGGTAATTGCAAAGCTGTGAAAATAAGGAGCAGAAAACATAATTTTTCACTGCCAGTGGTCTGTTGGAATAAAAATATTTATTTTTTATTCTAAATATTAAACTGATTTGGAAGGATAATAAAAACTAAAAATAATAACATGTGCAAATGGCCAAAAAAGAGTGAAGAAACTGCAATCATCATCAATTCTTTGACTATGGTTGATTATTTTTTTCATCAGCAAACAGGTGTCTCATATTTTCATTCCTTCCATCTATTTAGTGATGTTTGAGCCAAGGTTTAGAAAAGGTTAAAGGTGCAATTGTAAGGTGCAGGCCAATTTTCTATCCCACTCTTACTTGCATGCTGGTAAAAACATTTGTTCTATATTATGTTTTGCAAATCTCTCAACAGTTTTAAATATCTTCCGCTAGCTAGATTAAGAAATTCATGGCACTCTAGGCACTACATTGGCAATGCGAGCACTGAGGTTATCTCAGAATGGTAAACTTAAAAAACCAGTATGCTATAAACCTTGTGCAGTGCCTTAGTTGTATCATTGTAGTACATTCTCTGGAGGGGTTGTAGGCACTGGGGGGAAAATGAGAAGCATCTGTTTTTTACTCTCAGTCTTGCCAAGTTTGGCAAACAAAAACAGTTTGAACTGAGAAATTAAATTTATAGCTTACTGGTGGGTAATCCCAACAATCTACAGGCTTTTTTCCTGAAATTCTCTCCAACAGGAAGGCTGCCAGACATGGTACATTAGGCACTGTTGAGAATTTTTCTGGTACAATCTGGTTGCATGACAAAATAGAAATTAGATAGTGGAGAAAATCAGACAGTGGATGAAGTTCTATGAATACCAATATTCGTAAAAAATATTATTTTCATTTGTTGTGAGGAAATGCAAGCTATCCTTTTTTATTCATAACCTTAATAAAATGGATAGACTGTCTCATACTGTGCATGTGCTGAAAGATGTGACGGGGTGAATACCACATTGGCTCCACAGACAGCTGTGGTTGGAACTCAAGGAAAAAAAAAAAAAGGAGAGTTTGTGACCTTTTGTGGCCTTTAGAAGTAGGGGCAGACAGACTTATAAGGATGCCTTCCAACTCAGGAAGACTTATAAGGATGCCTACCTGGTCTAGTTGAAAGTGTCCTTGTCCATATCAGCAGGGTTGGAACTAAATGATCTTCAAGGTCCCTTTCCAATCCAAACCATTCTATGATTTTCTATGTCATGAGGTTATACAGGTAGAAAACTGGAAGCACTAAAGCTTGAGCAAAGCTCAATCTTCCTAGTGGCATAAAAAAACACTTCTATAAATACATTAGCAACAAAATGAGGGATAAGGAGAATATTTGTACATTATTGGATGTGAGGGGAGAAACAGTGGAAACAGAGGAACACAAAGCTGAGGTACTTGATGCCTTCTTTGCGTCAGTTTTTAACAGTAACTACAGTTTTTGGGGGAATCAGTTGCCTGGAGAAAAAGGACATGGAGGTGCTGGTTGACAGCCGGCTGAGCGTGAGCCACCAGTGTGAGCAGGTGGTCCAGAAGGCCAGTGGCATCCTGGCGTGTGTCAGAAGCAACATGGCCAGCAGAATTAGGGAAGGGGTCATTGCCATGTACTCAGCTCTGGTGAGGTTGCACCTTGAATTCTGTGTTCAGTTTTAGGCCCCTGATGATGAAAAAGGCAGTGAAATGCTGGAAGTGACAGTGGATGTCCAAAGAAGCTGGAAAAAGGATCTAGACAGTAAGTCCAATAAGAAACGGCTGAGGAGTTCATAATTACTTGTTAAATGCCACTGATTAACTTTCTGTCCTTTATATGTTTGGAAGTGGGTTCCAAGAAACCTTGCCCACAACCTTTCCAGGGACAGAGATAAAGATAATTGGCCTATAGTGTGCAGTCTTCCATTTCATTTTTACTTTGTAAAGGTAAACAAAATATTAATCTTATTCCAGCTAATAAATCACCCAAGGCCACTGACACCTTTAGTATCTATGTTGTTATAAGTACTAAAACAGCCATTATATTTTCCTCACAAATTACCTTTCTTTTTCTTAATTTAGTGTGGGTGGCTGACCACTGATATAAGAACAATAGAGAAGTACCAATTTTCATTGCTGATTCCTCCATTTGCACTGAAACAGTTAGGAAACTTCAGGTGCAAACTTTTTAAAAATTGACAACCTTTATAACACATGGTAGCAAAACCCTTACACACCAACATATAAATTATTCTATAATAGCTGCTCCACAGTTCATCTACCTTTGTCCTATTACATAATAGGACATAACAGATGAAGGCAATCCAGATGATCGTGGTAGTGTGCCTCTTAATGGAAAAGTGTATTTCATCAGTTACTATTTTCCTTGGATTCATGGATAATACTCCCTATAAGATCCCATAAAAGAATCCATTGTGTTATTCTGAAGCCACTACTTGTTTTCTTAGTTTTCAGCTGGTTTTGTTTTGGTTTGTGATTTTGTTTTTTCTCTTTGTTTTTATTCATTTTGTTTGCTTGTTTGACTTTTCTCTGACAGTTAATGAAATGTTAAATAGCTGTATTTGGAAAGAGGCTGATCTAAGGCATGTCTTCCAGAAGCATTTGTTTAGCCTTACTGTCTCCTCCTTGTTCATCTTCTGAGTCTTCTCCTCTAACAGCTAATGTGCTTAATGTTGCAGAGTTTGAAGAACCTAGAAACGCTTAATTTCCCACACTATAAGACCCAGCTGGATCATCTCTAAATATTTGAATAAATGTTTTACTTGGCTAGAGTGGTAAAATCAGTTACATGGGCTTTGTCTTGTAGTTCAGTCACAAGCACAGATACACCTACAGTGAACTGTTAACAGTAGAAGAGCCCAAATAATAGCATAATACCACCTTAGTTGCTTATCACTGTTGTAATTGTTATACAATTACATTGAGACAAATTGAGTAGTCTGCGTAATGTTTCAGTGGCCTCCAATTTGCATTGTCTTCCCTGAATTTATTCTTTAGAGCTGTGTGAATAGAGTACAATATACAAAACATATGTAGCTAAATAACGATTTGCTGCTGCTAACTCTCTTTTTCCTCTTTGGTTGATGTACAGTACAGAAACAAAAGACCTAAAAGTAAAAATCAATGCTTCCTAATTTTGAGAGCTTTTTGAGTACTAATTTGAGTATGTCACTGACTGATACAGAGCAGTAGACACCTTTGGGGATAGGATCTAAAAAGTTTCCCAGATTGAGTTCTCAGTAATGAAGCTCCAGTTGAAGATGAAAATACACTGTTAAATCTGTTGTTAAGTATTATGCTGACAGTTCATTTGATTTTGCTTCAAATCTGTGGATGTCTTTTGAGAAGCAGTAAGAGAATTTGCAGTGATTATACTATTTTTTCCCTTTATTTTGAGGGAAATGCCGAGTGTTTCTACCTGGAGGAAAAATCAGTTAATGACATAGGCAGACTTTGCAATAGCCTCATTGTGGCAAGTGTCCAAACTTAGAATCTGAAGTAAAAGGAAGGCAAGCCCAGATCACTAATAAGTGTGTGAAGGGATGCTACCAGTATGAGTCCTTTCAGAGAGCTGAAGCAGCATGTGTGGCACATATTGCTGAGATTATTCAGAAATTGAGAGCAAGATGAATGCATGACCTGCTTTCAAATGAGAATGAATGCAGCTCCTGGTAGCTCAGCATGATGTTTTCTTTAGAATCAGAGCCAGCTGCTTCAAAACAATAAAGAAAATCCTCTCCAAGCTGCATCCATCCTTCAAATAGGAGACCAACAATAGCTGGCAGGGAGTGGAGGAATTCTGCATTTGCTTTTGCTATATTATTTCAGACATCTCCTTTTCTTGTGATTCCATTGTAAAATCCCATTATGAAAACTGACACCAGCAAGACTACATGTATATTTATACACACATACATATATGCATATTTGTGTACACTATTTTGTTGCAAAATAAGTGTTTATCTGCAAAAATAAATGAATAATCCACAATTCCAGTACTGATACTGCATAAGCAGAGTCTAAGATATATGTTTTAAATTATTATATTAAGCCTTATCACTGGAAGTAAAAAAAAAAAGTGCCATGGAAAAAATATATTTAATTTCTGAAGCAAATGATGGCTAATGACTTCTGTACATTGCTATGAATGTGTGGGCAGAAGACTTGATACCCAAGAATTCTTCATGCTGTTCAGAAAATATATATAGTCTTCAATTGAGAGGTCCTGAATTTTATTTTTGGAAATATAGGCATTGAAAGTGTTGCATTAAAATATAACAGCATTAACTGAAGGTGGTGCAGATGTTAATGGTTCTTCAATGTCACTATTTACTTTCACTATTTATTTTATGTATAATAACTTTGAAATATTGCGACATGGTGATTCTTCCCCTCTATTCCACTCTTGTGAGACTCCAGATGGAGTGCTGCATCCAGCTCTGGGGTCCCCAGCAGAGGAGGGACAACAGCCTGAGTCCAGAGGAGCCCACCAAGTAGGTCAGAAGGATGAAGCCTTCCCCGTATCAGGAAAGGCTTACAGAGCTGGGATTGTTCAGCCTGGAAGAGAGAAGGTTTTGGGGTGACCCAGTTGTGGCCTTCCAGCACCTGAAAGGAGCTTACAAAAAAGCTGGAGAGGGGCTTTTTACAAGAGCGTGTAATGACAGAACAAGGAAGAATGGATTTAAACTGAAATGAGGGTAGGTTTAAATTAAGTATTAGAAGAAAATCTTTACTGTGAGAGTCACAAGGCACTAAAACAGGTTGCTTGGAGATGTTGTGAATGACTCATGCTCAGAAATGTTTAAGGCCAGGTTGGATGGAGCTCTGAGCAATCTGGTCTAATGAAAGGTGTTCCTGCCCATGCCAGGGGATTGCAAATACTTGAAATCCCTTCCAACGCAGGCCATTCTCTGATTCTACGATTCTGTCATATATGTGGTGTGAAAGAGGATGTTAAATGTTAAGTATTTGACACTTACCATTACCATTAGCATTTAACATTACCATGTTACATGACACACCTTCAATATTTCATTTTTAAAATAACATTAAAGTTTGTAAATTTCTGTTATAATTTTATTCATTTTTGTTTCCAGTTTGAAACTATGTTTCCCCCAAGCAAAGTAGATCCTTGAGTTTCTTTCAGAAGTTCCTATTAGTTTGACTTTGTATCCTTCACACAATATACAGAATAGCCAAAGGTAAAAAGCACCAATCAAGAGGACAAAGCCTCTTCAATAGACTTCGTGAAGGCTTACAAGCACTGATCGATCATATTATTGTAAAAGGTATCAAAGACTGAAATTCAGCCAAGATAAGCATTACTGAACATTGGGTACTTCTCTGAAAGCATTTAGTATCTCCATGATTAGATCTATTCTGCACTCAACAGTGTTCTCATGCATTACCTTATCATTTACTATTTGTACATTTTATTAACTTAAATTCTTTACTTATTGAATTTTCTAGAGGCATCTCCTTGAAGTTATTAAGCATAGGCCACACTTTGAACCTTGCACTTGTTCAGAAGCAACATAAACTGAAAGTGAAAGCACAGCAATTAATCTAACTATGGGAAGTACAATATAGTGCTCTGTTTAAAATGTAGCAGCATCAAACTGTTGAGACCTACGTGATACACACAGGCTTGCAAAAAAAAGGCTTGCAATTAGTCCAAACTTGTAAAAATAGCAAGAAAATGCTAGAGGAAATATATCTCACAGCCATGGCCTGAGTTTGGAAGCTAGCACAAATAAGGAGAAATATATTGGGATGGTGCTAGAATGCCCACATAAATTATATACTGTTCAGATCCATTTTTTTTTACTGCTCACACAGGGAAGCATCCTGAGTCCTGTAGTAAACAAATCCTTTTTTTAGGTGTGGGATGCATCCTTTCAACCTCCCTGACTCAGGAATAGTAGTTGATATATTGTCAAAGCTTCCAGCCCTTCCTGCCTATCTCTTCCTCATTTATCATCATGGGGGTTAGAATAGAAGTCAGGGTGTGAATCACAGAATGGTTCAGGTTGGAAGGGGTCACACAGGATCATCTGGTCCAACCTTTCTGCTCAAGCAGGGTCATCCTAGAGCACATGGCACAGGCTTGTGCCCAGATGGTTCTTGAATATCTCCAGTGAGGGAGACTCCACCACTTCCCTAGGCAATCTATTCCAGTGCTCAGTCACTGCAGAATAAAAAGTTTGTCCTAATTTTCATGTGGAGCTGCCCAGGTGCAGAACCTTGCATTTGCTTCTGTTAAGTTTCAGACTATTCCTTGCCCATCGCTCCAGCTTGTCAAAGTCCTGAAGGGCTCCACAGCCCTCTGGGGTGTCAGCCACTCCTCCCAGCTTTGTGTTGATAGTGAACTTGCTGAGAAGGCCTCTGCTCTTCTCCCAAGTCACTAAACAATACTGGACTCAGTTTTGAACTTTGGGGGACAAATTATTCCCTCTCTCAGAAGCTGAGTGTACAGATAGTCAGGGAGGAGAGGAAGGGAGTTCCGTCCAACCTCACAGACATCTGCTAGAAAACATAATTGCATTTTGAAATTTTAAGCAATGGTTACAAGAAGCAAATATAAACTTCATAGAGAAATTTTCTCAATTTAGCTCCTTTTGCAATACAACATAGAACCATAAATAAAGGCTTGTGTTGAAAGGAATCATAAAGATCATCTTATTCCAACTCCCCCAACTCCATCATGGGCAGCCATGTCTCCCACTAGACCAAATTGCGCAGGGTCCTATGTAATCTGGCCTTGAAGTCCCTCCAGGAGTGGGGTATCCACAACATTTCTGGGTAACCTGTTCCAGAACTCACTACCCTCTGAGTAAATAATTTCTTCCTAACTCCTAAACTCAGCCTTTCCCCTATCACTACCCATGTAAAAGAATCCCTCTCCTCCATTTTTTTAATAAAGAAAAAATGTTTAAGATTTACTGATATTTAAATCACCTCTTTAAATCTTTGGTTTAGATACAGAGAAGCTGACATTTTGCTCTTTAGAATATCAGCTATCTGTGGCATTCTGTACATGCAATCAGGAAAAGTGTATTCTGTGAACATGGTCATATACATACATGATAAAGTTATCAAGGAAATTAACATCTTCATTTAAACTGACAAATTTTGTTATTAGAGATTATTCTGACTTTAATAACATTTATTTGAAACAGCCTTCAATGTTAAGCAAGAAAAAAACTGCTGTTTTTTCTTGTTTTGGAAAATCCCAGGGTATTATGGTTGAAGATACTGTGAGAAGTTTCAGGATAATCATACCAATAAAGCCCTCTGCTGGTAAAATACCTGCTTGCAAAAGGAACTTTTCCTTCACCAGACTTATGGCCTTCTTGAATGACATAGATTTCTTAGTCCCCCTAGTTGTGTTGGTTGGAAATGCGATTTTTTCCCCCCCCACTTTCACTGGATCTGTGCTAGCAAAACGTTTGGAGTTCAGCCTCAGCCATTTTGTCTTTCTCCTCAGGAAGATCGTTGGCCATCTGACAAAATTATGACTGAGCAAGAACATTTTTAAGAGCTAGACTCTCAGTGCTTCCAGAGCAACACCTGCAGCAGCAGCATATGCTGCACTGGGAGTGCTTGGGAGTTGCCTGAGCAGTTTTACTTGCTGAGGGGAGGAGACACCTGTTTCTGTTTGCAGTTAGAAGAGCTGGCACAGGTCTAGTTTTTTTTTTTTTTTAAGATATTGTGTCACTTCTAAAAAGACATAGCTGCTCCATTGATATGTTTCACATACCATTTTGCCATGTATTACAGTTTATTTTATACAACTGTAGCATTATCCATGGGAAGAAATTCATAGGCATGGTAGACATGTGAATGACACCCTGAAGTACAAATTCTGTCATTACGTTAGACATGTGGCTGGCAGGATTTCAACAGATGGAATTAAATGATTAGCATAACGAAATAGCAGTTTTTAACTACACAAGGTGGTGTAAAGAACAAGTCCTGCTGTGTTATTAGTCTTTGATGTTTATTCATTCACATTTAAGTAGTTCCCTTCTGTGCAAAGTAGCCTTCAGTACAGTAAGAATGTTCCCGCTAGAATATGCACTTGCTACTGCCACTGTGGCATTTTCTTTGAAATGGATCATCACTGGCAATGCTCTGAAACAATTTTTTCTAGAAAATGGAAACAGCAAAAGAAACATACAAATATGGAAGTATTGCTGAAATTTTAGCAGTGCTTCTTTCCGCATTTTCTCCAAAGTGTATAGTCAGTTTTAGTAAAAATGAATGTGAGATCATTTGCACTATGTGGGCTCGTAGGGAGCTTTGTCCAGCTGCATTTTATCTTGTCACAAGTTATTTCCACTTTTAAAAATTGTGCAATTCAAATTATGTTCATTGTTATCCCCATCTTTTGATACCACTGTGCAGGATTGCTTTCAGGACTCACAGCAACACTTTAGCTGTTTTCCCTTTTAATTTGCATGATGATCAGGTAAACTTGCAACTACAAAACCAAGTACTGCTTCAGTCTCCAGTAGTCACAGTAGTAGACAGAATAACACCACCAAACACTCAATAGAATCTTTTTGGTGTTTCATTTTTAAGAAGCTAATCTATTCACTAAGAATGCTTTGGAGGATCATCGAGTTATGAATTTCTCAGGTGAAATAATCATTCTTTGTTTAAATATTTAATAAGTCTCTTAGAAGAAAAGTGAGCCACATAGGTTCTAAGTGTAGATCTGTCACAGTAAATATCTGTTTTTACCTCCTGTTTTGATGCTAACCCATATCCTGAGCTAAGTTTGTGAATTGAACGGGTCTGTATTTGACCAAAGATTTACCTCTGACTGATAAAAACATTCAATTTCTCTGGAAATTTGCAGTTCTGTGACATATTTCAAATAATAACAGGAAAATATATATTTGATGCAACTGTGGAATTAAGACCAGTGCACTTCTAAAAATGTTACTAATAAATAACAATATGTTCATTGTGGGAGCAGAAAATTAATCACAGTGTCATTAACTGTGCATGCGTGCATGTTCTTGATCAATTTGAAAATGGTGCAATAAGTAGGTACATTGTCATTACTTACCTTTAACTGGTTACTGAAAGGATATTTTCTTCTTTGTTTTCTGGTAATTCATTTTCATAGTAACATGGGGTGGTTTTCAACAGAAGCACTTGGTGTCAGCTATTCTATTTATGGCCCCTCCAGTGAACAGGTTTGTACTCTAGTTTCTTCCCAACTCCTTGGAGTATTAGACAAACACTAGAAAACACAATGTATTTGTAGAAGAGAGAAACAGAAAAAAATGTTTTCCCTTTCTAAAGACATATTTTTGGTATTACTATGTATTTTTAAAACTAAACATTAAATATTTCATTATAAATTGCCCTGACATACGGCATTGCCCTAAACCAAAAGTGAGGGATTTTTTAGTGTTAATTAAGAGAACTCTAGGTCTTATGTTTTGCTGGCTAAAAAAGATCAGCTAGTTCCATCCCAGTTCCTCTCCAGCTTAAACTCTTCTAAAAAGCATTTGCCTCTACAGGAATATAAAAGCCAAAGAAGTCATTAGTTATTAAGGATAGCATTTATGGGTACAAAGAAACCTTTGAAACACTGGATTAAGCTGTAAGGACAGAATAGCTGTTGAAGTACCTCAAGTATTTTTCCAGTATTTTTAAATTTACAAACATTGTGTTGAGGCAAGTATGATACTACAGGGCACCACTGAACAAATTATACAAGTAGCTATGAGAAAAACTACAGCTTCGCTTTGTCCTTTTAGTTTCAATTTCTGAAAAACAAAAATCATGGGGAAGGGGACAGATGCATTTAATTTCAGGTTCGGTCTTTGAATAATTATTTCTTTCTTTCTTTCTCATTTATCAAATGATTCAGTTACTCATTTTGCATTTCCTTGGTGAAAACCTCCCTGTATCAAGTAAAAGGGGTTTTTTTTTACCTGATACAGGGAGGCATTCACAAAAGAAATGCAAAAGAACAGCTTAACGTCTTATAGTAAAAGTGAAGAAATGCTGGTCCTAATATATTGAAAGCAGATATTCCTTGGAAGACTGAGCTTAAATTGTTAAATTTAAGTTTAAAATGTTAAATTCATATTCAAAGCTAAATAAAGCACAAAATCAATATATTTTAATTTTACTTTATATTTCATATTTATTTCATCTGTTTCATAAATCTAGTGGTTACTTTTATTATCCTCTTATATTTGAAGATGAAATAACTCTGTGCCATCAATATCTGAGTTATAGTTGTACTTCTTCAAAATTCACATTATATTAATTACAGAATAAATAATATTTTACTTCATAAATCTTTGAAATTAGCATAATTTTATTGCCTGATATTAATGGTGACTATCCATTTGCTGTTAACATAGGGTGATATTTCTACAGTCAAACCATATTTCTAGGTCAAAACACACATACATGTCATAGGCTACAACTGAGTGACAACCCATCTTTTCAGTTAACTTGAACATTTGAATATTGGAGAAATATTGGAGAGATATCTCCTTATAGATTTTTCCTGCATTACTGTAGAACTTCTAGATGCCTGGTGTCCAGTAAATTTGTATGTATATGAGTGATTTTCACAGCCTTTTCTCCTCTAATGCAGATCAAGTGAATAATTATTTTGTTGTCTTTGCTCTAGATTTTCAGAAGAGTTGAGTATCCTAAGCCCAAGCTTTTTCACAAGCAATATAAATTATACAAACCTCTCAAGTGTTAAAAGCTTGCTTTATTTCCTATATTTAAGGATAATTGGAAGTAGCACCTTAGTAGTTTAAGCTGATTTCTTTCTATTTTTTCTTTTCTTTTCTCTATTTTTTCTCCCCAATTTCTAATTTGAAAAAAATTTTAGCCTCAGATATGTGGTACCATCACTTTCATTGTTAAGGCCATCTCATTAGATAACTTTGCAGTATCTTTCTCTCAGAATTGCTCATTATCTGTAGAATTTTTCAGTTTATTAACTCCTAACTATCCATTTAAATACCTTTCCTGACCCTTAATTGGACTGTGTTTCACCCCATCATCATTAAATCTACTCCAGTATTGTGTGTGTGTGTGTGTGTGTGTGGTGGAAAGTGGGGACTGACTTCCAAGTGCTTACTTATGATGTTTTATTAATGACAACAGAAAGCTTAAAAGTATATTGAAAACTACAATCAAAATGTTAAATCAGTTGTAGAGATGAAATCATCTGGAAATATAAAAGTCTGTGTTTAATATTGGGAACATCTTCCCTACACAATTTGGAATTTAAGTTTTATGAGTTGTAATTCTGGATGTTACTTATGCTTTCTTCATGTAACTAGTTTTTTAAAGTTCTTCCTTTAGCACAAGTATGGTATAGTTGATGAAGATGTCAAGTACCATATATTAGGACTTATGTAGACAGAGACTATAATTTGGGGTTTTTATTGAAGTCCAGGATATAAAGAGTTAAAATACATATATTAGTGTTTGATATTTAAGCTTAAAACTTGTTAGACAGGACTATGCAAAACTAACTTTTCCATCTAGGAGAGAAAATAATTTGCTAAACAGACCAACCAGTTCTTTAGAAATGTGTCATTTTTCTTGTTCTAATGTTACCTTTTCCTCAGTTTAACTCCTATTTTTCATGTTTGATTGGTTTCTTCGGCAAAAATGTTCACCTCTTTGTGTGAGTTTTTGTGTGCTGCTGCTGTTACCCACTGACTGACATGCCTCAGTGTCTTGAAAGATTATTTCATATATTGTAAGATTTTTTTCTGGATCACTGTATTTTTGATAATACAGAATGCTGGCATCAGCTCCACTAAATCCTGAAAAAAGCAACGTATCCAATGTATCCAGGTAATTCTATATTTGAAATACCATAAAAAAGATAAATGGCAGCTCTATTCCACAAATGGGAAGAAATATTAACAATAAAGGCTGTTTCTTCAGAAACAATAATCAGCAATAGACAGATGTTTAGTCATGGAACTAGCTAATACCATACAGTGTGTAAAATCTAATGATTGAAAAAATCAGTGAGCTGACCAGTTAGATATATCTCTGACTGATTCTGACTGGCTTTCTCTCGCTCATTAGCAAAAAAATAAAAAACTAGTATTGTGTACTGGGTGCAAATTACTAAAAGCTGATGGACACATTTTCAAGGATAGCTTCTCTTCTGTTTATTTTACATATCTTTATGCATCATAGTAAATTTAGATGAAAAAGCAGTCCATTGAAAATTAATTAATGCTTACTGAAGAAGAATAATTTGTTGCAACTTCTGCGTGGTAGTCCCAGCAGGCAGCTGAGCCTCGTGCAGTGGCTCTCACTACTCTGGGTTGAGATGGCAGGAGAAACAGAAGGGTGGAACTGTGAAAACTTGTGGGTCGAGATAAAGACCGTTTAATGGGGAAAACAAAGCTGCACACAAAAACAAAGCAAACCAAGAAATTAATTCACCACTTCCTATGGGCAGGCAAGTATTCAGCCATATCCAGGAAAGCAGGGATCAGTGACATGTAGTGATGACATGGGAAGACAAACATCATCACTCCAAATATCCTTCTCTTCCTTTTTCCATAGCTGCCATTGCTGAGCATGACACCACACGGTATGGGATGTCCCTTTGGTCAGTTTGGGGCAGCTGTGTCTTCTCCCAGCTACTTGTGCATCCTCAGTCTGTGCCCTGGTGGGGTGGTTGTAGGAACAGAAAAGGCCCTGAGGCTACACAAGCTGCTCAGCAATAATCCAAAATGTAGCACCATAACAGCTACTAGAAAGTAAATTAAGAAAGCCAAACCAGCAGCTGTCTATACAAACTTCAGCAAAGTTTTTAACCTGACTGTATGTAGCCATTTTAACTGCATTTCTGACTTACTAGAGAATTAATTCCTAGCTCTGAAAAGTCTGTCAAATGGAATTGGCAGGCTCTTGCTTTAAATTGTCTTTTCATTGTATCTTTATGTCACCTGTCTCACTAGACTATTCTCACTTAAATCTAGTTAGTGTGCACTTTCTTGTAGTTCATTGACTCTGGCTGGATGCCAGATACCCACCAAAGCTCTCTATCACTCTCCTCCAAAACTGGATAGAGGAGAGAACCAAGGGTTCACAGGTTGAGATAAGCACTGCAAGAGATCACTCACCAAATCCCATCCTGGTCAAACCAGACTCAAATTAGAGATATTAGTTGAATTTATTAGCAACAAAATCAGAGCAGGATAATGAGAAGCAAAATAAAACCTTAACACCTTCCCCGCACCTCTTCCTCCTTCCCAGCCCTACCACCTTCTCTGGTGGTGCCAGGAGACAGAGAATGGGGGTTATGGTCTGTTCCTCACAAGTTGTTTCTGCTGCTGATGAGGGAGGAGTCCTTCCCCTGCTCCAACATTGGGTCCTTTCCATGGGACACAGTTTCGCATGAACTTCTCCAATGTGAGTCCATCTCATGGGCAACAGTTCTGAAAGTTCTAAACAAACTGATGCAGTGTGGGTCACTCTTCTATGGGGTGCAGTCCTTCATGGACAGGCAACTCCAGTGTGGGCTCCTCTCTTCACAGGCCCATAGGTCTCTGCCAACTCAGCTGCATTGTGGTCTTCTCAAAGGGTCACAGCCTCCTCTCAGGCATCCACCTGCTCCAGTGTGGGTCTCCTCCAAGGGCTGCAGGTGGTCTCTGCATCCCCCTGGCCCTCCATGGGCTGCAGGGGCACAGCTGCCTCACCATGGGCTGCACCACGGGCTGTAGGGGAATCTCAGCTCTGACACCTGGAGCCCCTCCTGCCCCTCCTTCTGCACTGACCTTGGTGTCTGCAGAGCTGTTCCTCTCACATGTTCTTACTCCACTCTTCTCTGGCTGCGATTACATCTGAGCAATAACTTCTTTTTCTTATTACATATGTTCTCACAGAGGTATTACCATCGCTTCTAATTGGCCACCCTTGGCCAACAGCAGTCTTGGAGCTGCCTGGGATTAGCTCTCCCAGACATGGAGAAAGATTCTGGCAGCTACTCACAGAAGCCAACCCTGTAACCTCCATGGCTAGGGAAACCTACCTACACAAACCCAATACATTTCTATATAGTTTTACATTACACACTGTAGTGCCATCCATTTTTCTCTGTGTTTCTGAAGACACTTGCAACAAAAGTATTTGTCTTTACAAAAAATCCATGGGTTACCTCTGGTGTCTATATGTGCAAAGAGACCTGGATCCTAGAGGCTTAACTTCAGAACTTCATGTGCATTTATACAGTGACCAAATGTAAACTAAGAGACCTAACTTCAAGTACATATTTCTTGAAGTCTTGGCTTGAATATTTTGCAAAGGGTGAAAATGCACCATCTCTACCTTTTTGTCAGGCTTGATAGAGCAGCACTTCATAATGTTCAGCTTATAAATTACTTAATGTAACTACAAGTTTACAGCCTAACAATTGCCATTAGTTTGTAATCATAAAATGGTCAAGTGAGCAGTAATTCTCAGAGCACCTTTATCCCATATCCTTATGATACATGAAATGCCTTTAGCAGGACTCATACATTTTTATGGAGAGTAAATGAGAGTTGTGTCCCGATGTGTGACTCTAATGGAAATTCGCAGTCTCAGATGTCAACATAAATCTTTCTGAGAGCTGTACACACCATTCAGAAACTCAGTAGCAGCTGTTTCTGTCTTCTTCTGAGGTTATGCATTTTTTACCTCTGTATTGTTGTAGAACTGCCAGCAGTGATTTATTATTTTCAATACATGTATATACACACACAATTAAAAAATATATATAAACTTCACTGAACTTCTCTTATCCCATGTGTCCTATTTTTCCAGGATAAAAGCCAAATGCATTGATCTGACCAATTTTCATCATCCATGTCCATAAGATACCTGCATAGGTCTACAGACAAAACAATATAGATGTTGTCAAAGATGCTAAAAGAATATTAGTCATTATTGCCTTTTTCTCTTGAGTCTCAGTGGTTCATCTGCAAAGAATTCTGCTAAATAGAACTCCATTAAACTTACTAAACATTAGTACAAATTGAAAACTTCAAGGAATATGTCACAGGCATAATACTTTGTACACAACATTTTTTTCTTTAAAAAGTTCACTAGCTAATAAATATTTTCAAAAAATAAACCCTGAGATTTGTAATTGGAGAGGGAAGATATGTACTATGTATATACTAGGCAGTAAAAACTGTAACCTTAATAGTAACCCTTTCTAGATATCTGAAAATATAATTTAAGTCTATCTGGTATTTTTGGGGAAAAGATTTCCTTTGGAGAAAACACTGATTAAAAAATCCTGAGCGTCTCTGTATACATTCTAAGTTAAAACAACAGTGTAAAACAGAGAAATTCTTGTAATTAAGCATGTTTTAAATTTACTTCTTCCTAACTTGGAAACTTTGACTTTTTAAATGTATCAACTTTAAAGTTTTTATTTTAGAAGAAAGTTACTCATTAGAATATTTTCAATATGTGCATACATCTGCATACAGATAATATGGAGCTATTTAGAAATGTAGAATTATTTTTTCACACCAAAATCTGATTCAGTGTATATAGCATAATCTTCTACATTGTGCGCGTGTGTATATATATATATATATTTTTTTTAATATATAT
>VZDJ01000302.1:5909205-5938873 GCA_008694505.1 Cyanoderma ruficeps
TTTTTTTTTTGTTTCCCCTTTCAGTTCTCCAAGTACTTGTATTCACTTCCATTCCTTTATTGTCTTGAAATGTGAAGCATTAAAGATGCACCAACATAAAGTGCACTCAGTTATCTTCCCCTTGCTGTGCTGTCAGGATTCTGATTTGCAAATTATCAGATACATCTTCCTTCTCGTCAGAATGTCTTTTACTTTATTATGTACTGCAGAACCATCTGTCACACTGACAGTATTAATATGTGCTGTTTCTATTAGATAGTCTCCATTGTTTAAAGTGAGTGATTTTTCTGCTTAAACTAAAATTTTGTAGCAAAACTGGAGTGTGGAGATGTGTGATTTTACTTCCATTATATTTTTCTTCTTGTTGCTTGTTGTTTACAATTCACATGACACATTTTAGCTTCACATAAACATTTTAGCTTCACTCTGAACCAATGCCCTACTTTACTTGTAGACCATATATTACAAAAGCTGGAGTTGTGCTACATTTAAATGAACTACACAGGTCTACAGCAAAGCTCAGTGAAGAATTTGTTTTCCCCCTGCTATAATAATGTGCCACTTGAATTATCCCCACAGAAACAGTACATATTGCCTCAAGTACTACAGCTTAATCCTGCTTCTATACAAGTCAGTGCTTACTTTTCCATTCACTTAGCAGGGCATAGTCAACAAGCCTTACATTGTAAATGTGACCATAAAAAGTTTCCTATTTGACAGTCTAATCTTCAGAGATAAATTTACTTATGTATAGTAAAAGACATTTATAGTAAGATAATCTTTACTATCAGGATTATTTTACATGCAGAAATAAATCAATGGTTTACTGCTAGCCTGTCTTTTCAGTTGCTATGGTTCTTACCTGTTTTTTTTCTTTTCCTTTGCCACAGACAGAGCTCAGGTTTATTATATTTTTAAGATTAATATTTTACTTGTATGAAATGGATAGCTAATAACTGCTACATCTTTTGAAGAGGCCTCATTTTTGAAGTTTAATTATTTTAAAATGTTTTTCAGTCTTCCCATAGCATCTCAGTGGTTGATTTTCCTGCTAGGTATCTAATAGTTATTTTCAACTTGTTATTTCTTCCTAATAACTAATATATTGTCCTAAATTATTCTCTGATGAGGTTAAGACCAGACGTAAGTCTAGTGGAAATTATAAAAATCATTCTCACAGATTACTACTTATGGAGAAGATCTTGCATTAAGCCTCATGAAAATTGTTTCAACTTTGTTAGATAAAAGCAGACAGCTACCAGTCTATATGGATATCAATGCAAAGCTATTTAACATTAATAATGTTACTACAGACAGTCTCTATTTGCCTTCTTAGTGCAACTAAAACATGAAGACAGAACCAAAGAAAAAAATATTCTACAAGGCACTGATGGCATAATACCCACAAAGAGAGACCATTTTTACTATAAATCTTTTGGCTTTGTAAAAGACAGTGTAAGAATGAGACTTCTGATAGTCTGTCCCATGATCATTTTTGTTCCTGATCATGTCTGTAATGTGCTGTCAGTGTTGTACCTGGAAGGTACTTTGAGTACCTGCTGTCTTTGACAAAATCCTGAGCTTCTTGAGTGGCCTTCTAAAGAAGCTTTACTATATTTATTTGAGAATTTCTAGTGTGCATATAAAGTAAGCATTTTGTGTGCATTCTTTTTCATACATTAAATTACTGAAAAAAACCCATTATGATTTAGTTATTGCCCTCAGTAGCATGTTTCTTGGTAAAGATAAAGCTAAGCATTCAAATGATAATCCTATAATTTTTGTTATTTTTTGGTTAGTTTATGGAGAAGCTCACTGAACGAACTGAAGTACCTTCTGGTTTTTAGTCTTTATTTGCCTGCTTCTAAGCTGCTATTGAATGTATCTATTTTTATGAAAGAAACTAATTTCAACAACTGTTTTGGCACAAGTTTCAAGTGAAGCTGTATACTCACTGTTCATCCTGGTTGAATCAGTTTCAGCTTCAGACTTTAGACTGATATTCAGCCTGTCATATCTGCATGACAAACATGAATGGCATCAGTGCTCTATTGGTTTGAATCTCTTTATCCTTTACATTATCTAAGAAATAAATGATTTAAAATGGGGATTGCATGGATTCACACCGATTAAGACTGAATGATAGTCTTTTAAAGCATAGAGCATTTAAAGAATAAAATTCATCTTACAGTGCATTTACCTCCCCGGGTTAAATTTGAAATGGTAGCAGTTGTATTTTACCTATAACTTGATTGACATAGTGGCACTGAATTGTTTGGTTTGTTGGGATTTTCCATTTGGGTTTGTTTCTGAGACTTTTTGGATTATTTTTTTATTGTAATAGCTAAAATAGTTGTATTATTTCTTGTAGACTGGGGTTGCAATTTTTACTATACAGAACACAGCTTTTTCTCTATAGTGGCTTCACAGAATCACAGAATCACTTAGTTTGAAAGGGACCTCTGGAGGTTATCTTGTCCAATGCCCCTGCTCCAAGCAGTGTCACCTAGAACTGGTTCTAGAACCATGTCCCCCTGTGTCTGGAATATCTGTATGGATGGAGACTCCACAACTTCTCTGGGCAAACTATGCCAGTGCTGAGTCACTGTCACCATGAAAAATTGTTTTCTGATGTTCAGACAGAACCACCTGCATGCAGCTTGTGCCCACTGCCTCTGGTACTGTCACAGGCCACTGCTGAAAAGGGGCTGGGTCTATCCTCTACATGCCCTCCATTCAGATATTTGTAGACATTGATGAGATCCCCTTCTGAGTCTTCTCTTCTCCAGGCTGTACAGTCTCAGGTATCAGATTTTTCTCATAGGAGAGATGCTCTGGTCCCTTTATCATCTTTGTGGCCCTTTACTGCTTTCTCTCCATTAAGTCCATTTCTCTCTTACACTGGGGAGCCCAGAACAGCACTCAGAATTTGGTCTCACCAATGCTGAGCAGAAGGTAAGGATCATCTCCCTTGGCATGCTGGAAAAGCTTCTCTTAATGCAGCCTGGGATAACATTAATATTTTTTTGCCAGAAGGGCACCTTATCTGCCTTATGTTTTCACAATTATGTTATTAAAAACAAAATCAGATTTTGGAAAATTTTCCATGTATGAACAAAACTAGGGTGGGGTTGTTTTTTGCTCAAACAAGACTATTTTAAGCAGTTAAGGTAAATAACTGTGTCTTTAGAAAGTGAGCTAGATTTGTCATCTGTGTATTCTGTAAGTTAGAAAGGATTTGGTTCTTTACACTGGAGTTGCTTTTCAATCTTTGGGCTCAGTGGCACTTGCCACTAGTCGATGGAAAGAAAAATGCCTCAAATAGTTAGTACACACACTCAAGCCGGTGGGAACAATCTGCTCGAGCACTGATTGGAGGTGGTTTTGTGTTTTCCATGGGAATTCAAATAGACTGTGCACCTACATAGTGATCTGACTAGGCAGAACAGTGAATCAAAAACAGAGTTCTTTCCATTTTCTACATTATTCAACTTCTTGGCACTATTTTAAGTTGCTGACTATATTGATTTAAACCTTTTTGTTTTGTTTGGGTTTTTTAATTAGAAATCACTCTTTCTTCCTGATCTCCATGATGCTAAAATATTTACCAGTACCTAGGTCCAAAATAAAGACAGCTGTGAGTTATTAGTCCTTCTTGGTTTTTTCATTCTGAAAAACAAGGATGTTCCCTCTTTTGTTATATTCTAGCCTCATCTGTGGACTGCAAAGAACACAGCTATGTAAAATGTACATAAAGACTTCCAGATGTAGCATGCTAATGGACTGTGAAATTTAACTTCTCAGCCAGCTGACAATGGATGCCACTGCATCCTGGAGAACATCCAAGAGAGCGACCTTTCCCAAAGCTCATATTGAGGTGTCTACCTGGTTGAACACCAAGAACACATGGAATGATACATATTCCCTCAACTGCATGTCCATTACCTGCAGCTGTTTCTGGAAAATTTAGTTTATGTCCGACTGATCTCATGTTACAAAAGTCTGAGCCCTGGCAAGCATTTTACAAAAATGCATAGAGAAAAAGCTCAATTTCTACTCAGACTAAAAAATCATGAGCTGGCTGAGAGCTGTCTTTGTGCTTTTCTGGCCCACCATCAAGTTTTTTTGCAAGTCCTTGATTCATCATTCCTAGCAATTGAAACCTGTTGGAATATTGTATTTAAAAGGGAAGAAAACATCTGGAGAATGGGTGAATTTGGAGATGGGATGAACTTTTAAAAAGAAAAAAAAAAGAGACTAGTTATCACAAATGTATGTATTATTTAGCTGCTAACTTGAAATACTTCAGAAAAGACAAAGTAACTCATTTTGTGTTATATATAAAAAAATGCAACTATATGAAGAGAATGACAGATTATATATTTACTTTTTATTATTTTCCTGTTTTCCTTTATTTTCTTTCCAATTTTTTTTCTAGAAAAGAAAAAACGTGTAGTTTAAAAAGAATGAAAAAATGTAAAAAACACTTACTTGTGAGTGTTTGGTAAGGCGAGGGCTGATAAAAGTCTGTCTGATAGGACACAATATATTGTGTTAGAAAATATATTTTGTAGAGCAACACAGATTTATTTTCCCAAGATATTAACTCCTTTATTGTTTTACTTTTATTTGTCTATCTTTGAAAAAGGCTCAGTTGTGGATTATGGGCTACCTGGCAAATGAAGTCTGCTATCTGTCTCTTCGTATCAGAATTTTCTACATTGCTTTATTACTGCTTGATTGTATTACTCGCATAGGCTGCCAAGGAAGAAAACCAAACCTGTTTTATAACCTTTACTTAAGACCAATATAATTGAAACTAATGCATAAAATGTGTATTACATTAGTGAGTTGATAAGTGATAATAGTTCTAGGTCTTGTTGATTATGTCTATCCTAGATATATTTCACGTATCCTTCTGAACTGATGTAGTCAGGTGCAAAGAATGATATTTACATTGCACAGGCAGGTGCAATTTATAGTCAAATAGAGAAAAATCAATAATTTTCATAATTTCATTTTACTTTTTTTGGGTTTTGTTTTTTTTTTTGGGGGGGGTTTTTTGTTGTTGTTGAAGTCAAACTGTTACGTGAAAATTTTTTAAATATTTCCACTGATTTTTTATGTACTTTGCTGTGGGACTCACAAGGATGAAACAATCTGTTGTATCTTATAAAGGCTTTTTTGATGATGACGCAACAAAACTAAATGTGGTTACCATGTAGAAGTTTTCTGGCATATAAAAGTGATGTCTGTTTAAGGAGAGTGAGATGGAGAGCTGTTCACACTACACAGTGCTGCTGATAACAACATGAAGTATGTGCTTCCTGGAGGTCGTTCAGAGCAGCTGATTTGGTAACACTGGGTTGCCTGCTTGATACTTACTAAAAAGGGAGTGTAACCCCCCATTTGGCACATGTTCTTTCAAGAAAAGATTCTAAAGGCATCAATCTCTCTAAAAAAANAAAAAAAAAAGAAGAAAGGAAAATAGAAAAATACAGAGGCTATGGACAAAAATACACAAGCCAGAACAGTGGCTTAAAAGTATACAAAAAAAGCAGTGATTGTGACTTCAGAGGGAAGCAGAAAATTCCGCTTTAATGATATAAATTTAAAAAAAAAATGTATTGGCCTGTAATGGATATTTTTGAGCTTCCAAGATTTTGATGTTAATTCTGTGAGAGTAGGTTAGTCATCAGTACAGACTTAAAACTGAAATTTACTGGCTTGTAAGTATACTTTTTGTCAAAATCGGAGACATGGCACATTAGAGCTCCTGTTACTCTAGTCCATGACTTACTTGTTTGAGGAAAACCCCACAGGATGATTCTTTGGGTATAAAACTGCTTTGCAAAAGTAGAATGTCAAAAAATAGATACAGGAAGCCTTAGAACAGTCTCTGGAGCATTATTTGGTGGTTCAAAAGCAAGTTCATCAATGAAGATTTACGTGTCAGTTTGCAGTCAGACAGTTTCTCAGATCACACACATAGTACAGTGTAACATAATGTCTGGAAACCAATTGAGCATAAGGGCCACATTGACAAGTTTTCTTTTCCTGCTTGTTCTCCCTTGACATCTCTGTCACATCACAAAAGAAACTAAGGCTTCCATTATTTTACCCAGACATTAAATGTAAGTTATGATTCAGCAGTTTTAGGTCACTGCTGTTTTCACAATCTTGTGCACTCAGATGCACTCACGGAACCGTTCCTTGATTATAACAGAAAATATGTGTACTTTTTTTTTTTTTTCCCCCAGAGGTTGGTTGGGTTTTTTTTAATTTAAGAACCTGAAATCCATATTGGTTTTCCTTGGCCAACACAGATCTATACTTAAGAGTCAGTCTTTTGGGAAATTATTTAAATGTTTAGGCACATTTCTTCAATAGCCCATTTAGTTTCAGGAAAATAATGACTGGTTGAAGATGCAAGGCAACTAAATGGAATATCCTGTTGTCTTTTGCTAAGCATCATGCAGCTGGCATGACAATCCTGACAGTGATTGAAATATATTGATATATTTGAAATATCAAATTGGTTGGCAAATCCTAGACACAAGGTATGTCACATGAAATTCATCTATTCTACTTTCTATTTAGAAATTAAACATTCTTCAATGGTCCAGTCAGTCAGTCTAGGAACAAATGCAGTTCCTTTCTCACATTTTGGTCTTTAAATTAAAAAGGACATTAAGAATGAGTATTACAGCATTAATTAAAACATCTGCACACTAAAACACAGTTATAGAAGGATGAATAATTAAAAATCAGACCATAGAAGTTTCCTTTTTATCTGGGAGACTATTTATTCTTCCATGGAAGAGTTCCTGTTGGGAACAAGAAAAAAAGCATGAAGAATAAAAGAAGCAGAATTCACAGGAAGAATACAGTTTAATGAAAGAATTACAGTTTAATATAAAATTAGGGGGGGAAATGTTATCAAAGAAGCAAATAATTTAGAACTTATACTGAGGTAGAAGGAATTTAAGCAAAAACAAAGTAACTGTCAGGGGACATCACAAACTTGCCTTGATTAGGAGCTGGGTAGTTGACTATAATGAGTGATGGGCAAGGTGAACAAGAACTGAACACACTGAGCTTTGGTACAAATAGTGGATCAACAAGTGACAGGAGAACAATACTTCAGAATAACTTAGGTATGTAAAAGATGTCCCTTTCGTTTTGTGAATTAACTGAAAAATGAAAATAAAATTCTTCTCCCTGAAGACAATAATAGATCACTCCTTTGGTTTCATTAAACCACATGAATTAAGATCACAGACAAGTTTCTGAACATGGAAAATATTAATATTCACTACAAAAATAAGAATGTTGGGTAACTAATGCCTCTGAAAATCTATTTCAATCTCTGACATCTATTTCAATTCACTTCCACCTCCGTAACTTTTTTAATAGAACCTCATAAAAGAATAAATGCTGAGATAAAAGGAGCAGTTTATTTATTTCTCCCAATGCAAGACATTTTCTACTTCTGTTTAAATTGTGTTATTTTTACTATTCTTACAATAAGTTCTTACATAAGATCCTTAGAATTGAGCATCCAGAAGAATAGGTTTTTTATATCATATACAGATTTTACCATATCTGGTCTACATCAACACTCCCAGTGATTAATATTATGTGACTTCTTGTGATGTTTAATAGTATTCCATAACCCTCTATTTCCAAATTATTTAATGGGTGCAGTGGTTTTAAGTAAAGTCCTACTGAGTTATAATAAGTGCTTCTGTAATGTCAGTGCTTCAAATGTGAGTGAATTTCAATTACAGATTAGTTCAGGATCACATCTCATTCCGTTACTGATGTTCTGTGTTTGAACTCAGACCCCCAGAGATTAAACACGAGTACTATGAACCGATTATGTCATCCTTCCATTTGAAGTGTTTCTCATAAGGTGCTGAGCACAGCCTTTCAACATCCTCCCCTCCTCCAACATATTTGAAGCCCTGTGCTTTGGTAACACTCCTGCATTAACTTAAGAGTGAGACTGCCACAAACTTCGCTTTGTAAAACTTATTGTCATTCATATGGTGTTTCTTAGTCAGGCAGATTTCTCTGGAGAACGAGACTTTCTGCGCTTTGTTAGACTAGGCAGTAATAACAGGAACTCTTCCAGTACCTACAAGAAAGCTGGAGAGGGACTTTTTACAAGGGCATGTAGTGACAGGACAGGCATGTAGTGACTCTTTCTAAACTGAAAGAGAGTAGGTTTTGATTAGATATTAGAAAGGAATTTGAGGGCAATGCGACACTCAAACAGGTTGCCCAGAGAAACTGTAAATCTATGGATGTCTCATCTCTGGAAGAATTCAAGGCCAAACTGGATGGTGCCCTGAGATACCTGATGGTATTCCTGTCCATAGTGGTGGTGTTGGGGCAAGATAATCTTGAGGGTCCCTTTCATCCCAAACCATTCTGTGAAATCTGGCCTATCACCCTAGCAATAGCATTCTACCTCTTGGCAAAGACCAGCCATTTGAGTATGAAAAAAATTAGCTTGCTATATTAATGATGTCGGGTTTGGTATTGAAAGTGGCAAGACACTCTTACCGGTGATGTGTCTTTTTGTGTGCAATGGAGACAGTTGCTGTGATTATATCTAGAATAAAACATATACATTTAAATTTCCACATGTCCCTGTGTTTAGGTGTAAACAACACCCAGCCAGCCAGCTGTCTATGCTGCTACTGTAGTCAGTGAAAAACACTGCAGTCACTGCAGCCGGAAAGGCAAATCAACCTTCCCTAGAGACCTGGAGTTCAAGTGTCTGTTGCAGGCTCTGTTCCCTAAGCATTCATAGAAATGCCATTGCAAATGCCCTAGAGTACCCAAAACTTTCACAATAGCCTAGCAGATCTCTGGCAGATCTGATGGCAGTCTGGGTCTTCAGCTTCTAAAGCAGTGGATCATTGACTCCTACCCCTAAGGACATGAGTCCTTATTTATGTCTACTGTATGTCTCTCTGAGCTGCTTCACTAATTGTACTGGTTAAGTGTTTATAAGATATTTCGGGATATAAGAAAGGGCATACATTATGTTTTGCTTTATGTAGATTGCACTTTGGAAATAGCTTTTCACAGACTGATTTACTATGCTTTGATTCATAAAATTAAGTGGTCTCAAAGTACACGAATAGGATTAATTTTGATGAAATTAAACCAGAAGATGTTCCAAAACCACATTTCTGAATACAATGGGTTTCGCCACAGGACTAGATCATGACTAAAGTTTAAAAAAAATTAAGAACATCATTGAATATGTACAATCAGAATGTGAGTTCCTCAGAATCAAATGATTGGATCTTCAATTCCTGTCCTATCAGATCATATGTCTTGCCAACTGTTTGAGCCTTAGGTTCAAACTGTTATTTTTTAGCATGTTATTTTGTCTGCTTAATTTAGATCCTAGCTTTATATATAAATACTAAGTATACACTACCTTCTGGATTAAACCTACTTCAATTTGTGAAGGTAGTGAAGACATCTTAGAGATAACAATTTTATAACATCCATTTTGTGAAAAATGTTAACAGCTTTAAGAGCTATAGGCTCTGTATGCTATAATCGATACTCTGACCAATACTGGACCTTGTGAAAAACTTGTTTCTTCTTCCTCAGTTTAGCAATAAGGCTGGGCTTTTAAAAAAAAGTTAATTACCAGTGTCCATATGCCTTCTGTTGCTAGGCACCCTTGTTTAACACTGATTTAAAGCTGTATCAGAGAGGTAAACTGCATTCTTGATTAGTATTGATTGTTGGTGTAGTGTTGACCCAAACAGATTGTAACAGGGGAATTAAGCCTGGTGTGGCTGCAAGAACAGAACCACACTCCTCAGTAACATAAAATATAAGATTAATTTACTTTGTGGGATGAGTATAACGACTGTATAGCAGTTCCTATTCTACAGTACAGATACCCACACAAACACACACAGATTCATACTCACTAAGGCCCCAGATCTTCTGGTGTGGCTGTGTCCAGCACCAAGGACCTGGAGTAGCAGGACAGTCACTCCTGGCTGGTCCCATCCCTGGCTGGCAGTCTGGCCTTTACCCGCAGCTCTCTATTTCGGGCTCAACCACCCTTGTGTGTTTGCAAACAGTTTCCCCCAAGGGACCACTACTCATTGCTTTTTAATTTCAGTGGTTAGGAAAATGGCCTTGCTGGTCAAGTCATCCTGGATAAATCTTCACAAGTTTCTCCCCTCCTAAGCCAATTAGCCATCATTTCCTGGTCACTGGGTACAACCACAAACCCAGTACTGCCAAGTCCCCCATTAAACTGCCTCCCTATGTGCCACATCTACTTGTCTTTAAATATGTCCAGGGGCAGAGACTCAGCCACTTCCCTGACCAGTCTGTTCTAATGCTTGACCACCCTTGCAGTGAAGAAATTTTTCCTGATATTCAATCTAAACCTCTCCTGTAAAACTTGATGTCTTTTCCTCTTGTCTCACTGATTCTTCTTGGAGAAGAGACCAGCACCCACAAGCAGTGGAGAGCAATTCATTATTTCATACAATGAATGCAATTATTTTACATCTGCATTTTAAATGCAAAACAAAAATAAAATACTTGGAAAACACTACTTACCAATTTTTTTTTCAGATCATGAAATATATTTTATCTATTATTCTTAATTTTTATGTATTTCTTCTAAGTAAATTATATATGGAACATTTCTCTGTTATGCTTTTTTCAGTTTCTGTGTGTAAATACATACACAGTATATGTGTGCATATATATATATATATGTATATGTGTGCATAGAGAGGAGTATACCCCTATATTTACATGTATACCCACATATGATTTTGGTCGTAACATTTTCTAGCCATCATAGTGATTCTCTCTGAATATTGATGTGAGGTACTTGCTGTATAGCAGAATTGAACATGCAATGAAAATAGAATCAAAACTAAGTTTTAGCATATTTTGATAGCTCATCAGTAGTCTATCATCATCACCACCTCTATTGCTAGTCACAGTCAAGAGTGATCTAAATGCTCCTTCCCTGAATATGCACAAAAGTATCCATGAGGTTAGAGAAAATAAATGGAAGTATTTTCTATACCCAGGTTAGGAGGCAAACAGTTTAATATTGAAGGTAGAACTCTATGGCCTTTTCGAATACTTAAACACTAATCTTTTTGCCTGTTACTTCTATTAGCACTGCAAAATAACTAAATAAGGCTTCACCCTTGCTCAGGAGAGGATATTGTCTTGAATGATGATTGTCTTCCTTTGGGATTCTTCATTACTGGCACAATAAAAATCTGAGCAGATCAGAATACATTATTAGCTGATCAGAACAGAGCCTATGAGTAATCAAGTTAAAAACAAAATGCATAAAGATTTTTAAAACACAGTATATAGTATTTTTTCTTTTTTGAGATGGAGGAAAAATGTTTAAGTGTACATTATGCTGCAAGTGATAAAGAAAACCATCTGAAAGAAAAAGGAAATTTCTAACATGTAGTTGTCTGTAACTGTGAAGCTTGAACAGATTCTTGAAGCTGTGATCCTTCTGGCTGCTGAATGCAGAATAGTGGACTCAACACGTGATACTGTTTAAAAAATGAGGCTTTTTGTACACAGTTTGTTTAAACAGAAATTGATAGGCTTAATAAAGAAATTGTTTGAGGCAGTTTCATGATCTACTTTGGGTTTGGATTTTTTTCCACAAATCTAAACAGTTAATGGCTGCAATCCCTCTGAGCTTAGAATATATTAGTCTGCAGGGTTTACAGCAAAGGTTGGATAGAAAGGAAAACATTTCAATGCTAATGTAATTAGGAATTTTGATCCATGTTGAAATTAATTTTTTAATCTATTGCAATATTGAACTGGATATACTAAACTCCTAGTATGACAATAATTTCTTTAATACCTTTAACAGGTCAAAATATTAATAGAGTGCTAAAATTATTTTTTTTTCCTTGGGCATCCATATTTCATACTTGGATTACAGTTCTGACTTTTTGTCTTTTCTTATACACGTTTACTATTTCTTCAGGTCCAAATAATAGGCTTTTTTCTCACCCATTCTTTCTTTTTAAGAAAAGAAACCTGTAAACAGCTTCCCTGACAAAGAACTACTTGTAACACTTACTATTTTGCAAATGTTATTTATTACCAAGATTTAATGTGATATTGAAGTTGTAAAAATACAAAAGTGTTGGTGAATTACTAAATTAAACCATACCTCCTTTTTCTTTTTTGAGCCCTTATATATCTATTTACATTGTAATACCACTCTCATTACTATTTTCTACATGGCTATACAATCAGGACTCTTGAATATTATAACCCTGAAATAATAGTTTCTGATAAATGCAAAATATGTATATTTTAATCTTCCATCTAAAAAAGAAGACTGCAGAATATTTCTTTTTGCTAAGCTCTGCCTTGTAGAAAACTTGAGAGCCACATCAAACATTTTGTTTTCCCAGAAAAAAAAATTGTTGAATTATGAGATTATAGTTAATACCTTGAGCAATTTGCCAGCACTTTTATTTATATAGACTTGCACACTGTGCTTTCTAGAAAAGCTCTAAACACACTTGAAATATGTGGCTAAAACCAAAAGGACTGTAAGCCCTAATCAGATTTTAAATGTCTGCAATTTTATAATTGATGACTGCTAGATTTAACACAATTGTTGATGGAAATTTTGTCATAAAACCACAGCAGTGTCACCTATTTATGTTATCTAAAGGTGCTTGAGACTGATATCTCTGCTGATTTAAATCTTGGCTGTATTTTATGGCCTTTTTAGACAACTGCTGCCTGGTTTTCTGCAACTTCTTCATTCAGAAGCAAATGAAAATCTAGCATTCAATTTAGATCAAAGCATCTGGTCACAGCAACAGTTTGTGTGCTTAAACATGCACATGCGCTTTTCAAGTTGCAGACATTTGCATGCATAAATCAGGTGCCTGCCCTAGAAAGAGGTTTCATGAATTTAGAAAATTTCCTGTCTGTATATGTCCAAGTATTCAATTTTTTGAGGTGCTTGCTTAATCATTTCTGGAGAATCTGCATAGAATGTTAACTTGTAATTCATTCAGAAGTCAACATTCAGAACAGAAAATAAACTCCTTCAAATGCACTTCTTCTGACACATAGTGCTAAAATTGTAACAGACATCTGTAAATCTTAGCATTTGTAATGGCAAATCAGTTTTCTTGTATAGAGGCAGTTTAAATATACCCACAGGTGTTTATATGGATGTAAGTGCATATATGTATTTAAAAATTAAAGAGAATTAATAATGTATACAAATAGATATAGTTTCTGCCTATGCTTTAAAAAAAAGAAAGTGATTGTTCTTGAAAGATTTGATCACTTTCCTGTTTTAGAATGTTTACCTGAAGAAGCCTATGTATTACAGGGACTTATTCTACCTTAAAAGCTTATGTGTGTGCACACTTATGAATGCAACTTTTTATTCACTCAAAGAGAAAAGAAACACTGAAAAATATGAATCTTCCACCTTTTAAAATTTATTTTCAGTTTCTGTCTTTAACAGATATTAATGACTGTAGAATTCTACTGTAGGAAGAAATTTATTTTATCCCCATATTATATATACTTTTATTTTTATCGACTGTTTTTTAGATATAGCAATATAGAATGACACCTGTATTTATAAAAATGAAATTTGGGTCTTTCTCAAGGGAGGCATTTAGAAGAGCCAAAAATGCAAAACAGTGATTGCAGAGATATTTGTCAAACTGAACACCCAATTACTTTTTTTTTATTCAATCAAAAAATCTTAATGTGTATACTCTCTATTTAAACTTGTAAAAGACCCAAGCTATTTTCAAAACTATTCTTGATTAACGGGTATACAAATACAAGCAGGAGTTAAGGCAGTTAGAGACATTTCTTCTTCAGGCTAGGAGAGTGCAAAGTATCACACAGGTTAACCAAATTACACTTAATGAAGACATATGGAAAATTTGTGGTGTGATGAATGGAGCCTAAACAAAAGAAGAGGCACTGTGTGCACCCAGGGTACCCATTGAACAGCTCTCTGCAAGATATGTGAACTGCCCTGTGCTCAAAAGACCAGACCTCCCAAGGAAACTTTTGTTCCTGCTATTTTCTACTATTGACATAGATGGATAATTTCCTGCTGCCACCGAAAGCATGCTTTAAATATTAACTGGGGTCCATAAGCCTCTATGCAACTTTTATAAATCATTACTGCAGAGAACTAGTCAAATATGCCATCTGTGGAATGTTTTTGAGAAAGGCAGCCTGAAAACACAAGGAATGGCTTAATTTTTTCCTGACAATTAGTATGAGAAAAGCAGTTGTAAAAATCTGAAGTGATTGCATATCTTAATAAACATACTTAGGTCTGAATTAGTTCAGTGTTTATTGTGCTGTTATATATATGTGCAAAAAAAAGAAAATTTGAAAAAGGGGCAGGAGTTTATTTATACAACAATGTCCCCTCTTCTAATGTTGGTTAATCATTTGCACTGCTGCAGAATGTTCTATAAGGCACTGCTATGAAATATAAATCATTATACACCAACATCAGAATTAATCAATTACTGATTTTTTCTGATTATTCTGTGTTTATTTCAGAACAGATTAGCAAGTCACTACAGATTCACTGAAAAAATTAAGCTAGAGCTACATTACATTGTGTAGAATAACATCCTAAATTTAGATTGTTCCAATTTGGCAAGTTGTTTATATTACTTTCAAACAAGCTACCATATGGAATGCTTCAGGAACTTTTATGGGTATAAAACCTCAGTTCTTTCTCACTTTTACTTTGCATGACCTTGAGTATCTCACTTCTCTTTGACTGTGCTCCCATTCCTCTGGCTTCATCTATTTATATTGCTAACATTTTCTCTCATCATGTGTACAGACTCACAGATCGTGAACTGGCTATTTTGATGTTACGTTCATACAAATGATAATAACAGTGACAACAATAACTATATCAGTGGTGTGATTCTGAGTCTATAGGAAAAAAGCAACACTTCAATAGTGGTTTTCTCTCTTTGCCAGAGAGAAATCAGCTGGAAGCAAAGTGTTTGTTAAGTCCTGTAAATATATGTATCTTTTTAAGAATTGAACAGGGTCAAGGAGACATAATATGCATAAAGCTGAACTAGTATTTTTTTATGGCTTGGCACATCATATCTGAAATAATTTTCTCCTGTGAAAGTCACTGTTCTAGAATCCCTGCAGTATTTCATTTCTCTTTGAGAATTGTAGGGCAACAGCAGCAAAGTCATCTTCTTTTTAAGGCTTTAGTTCACATCCAGCCAGAGAAGTTAAATTAATGTTTTTCTTCTTGTCAGCAAGAGCCACAAAGATAAGTATACTACTTATAACTTCCATCTAGTGAGCAGTTACTGACTTCAAAAGCATGAGCAGATCAGGCTTAGAAAGCCACTTAGTTCAGTTGTGCAAGATCCCAGCATTCCTAATTGTGTGGAGCAATAGAACAATAGTGTAAGGCAGGCATAAACATCATAAAGGCTGGAGCAATTTGGGCCTTTCTGTATGGCTCCGCACAGTGTCAGAGTGAGTAAAAAAAATAAAATACGTGTATGTGGTCTTTTACACAGCTGGAAAATGTACTGTAGAAGGTTTGGGGATGCTCAAGTTTGGTGTGGGGTTTATATGGCAAAAAAAGGTTTGAGTTCAGAGCTGGACACATGCTTTTCAGTAATTTGATTCACTGACATGGAGGAAGCAGCAGGTTAGTATCATCTTCTGGCAAAACGTCTCTCCAAAAGGGTTATGTTTGTGTTAATCCCAGAGGAAACTGCAGAGTCTAAACTTGGTCTCTACTGACCTAGTTCAGCCTCAGTAGAGAGTGCGGATGAAGCAGCACACTTCTGGTTGCCATCTGGTCTGAAAACTGCTCGGGAGGTGCATGGACTCAACACATACATGCTCCACCTCCAGTGCTGCTTCGGGAAGGTGTTTTCTCCTTCATCAACCCCTACTTGTGCAAGCACGTGGCATTAACCCTCCAGGTGGTACACCCAGGTAGTGCTTCCAGGTGCAGGAGAAAGGCAGAAAGGGAATTTTTTTTGGCTGGTTTTTGTAGGGATTTTCCCCTAGTTAGAGCAGCTTTTAGGGTGAACTTCCCGTTCTCAGGAAGTTTGTGGATATTTTTTTATTTAGATAGCATTTATCCCAGAGAACTTTTTGCTTACCTTTTCTCTTTTTGTATTTTTTCCCTTGTGTTCTCTCAAATTATTTGTGGGAGTTATTTATACTTACTTTATTTCTTGTCTGCATTTTGTGCTTTTGTTTTCAGACCTGATGTTGGGGGCCAGTTTGACTTGCTTATTTTCCAGCAGCCTTTCCTGACCCCTGCAGCTGCTGAGGTGGGTTATCTCTTGCTCTGGGTTAGCCGTGTCATGGATCCAGGCTGTGGCAATCCATCCCTTCTGGCACCTTCCAAGGCCTTCCATGGCTGATGGCGTCTCCAAGCCGGTGCCTGATCAGTGAGATCCTGCTTGTTAGCTTTTCCCTGGTATGTCAGCTGGTAGGGAAGGGGAGGGTGCCCCTTTTTTCCAAGTCTCCACTTTCCCCCTTTCAATCCCCATCAGCCGATTTTTATAGTGGAAAGACACATGTCAAACATGTTGCTCGTAAAATAAATTTCATTCTAAGGCCACAACACATTTAGAGAACATTTTTCATTAATCTTAGCAGGGAATTCTAAGTTAACCCTATGTTTTTCTCCCTTCTGTGAACTCATGGTGCACCTGAGAAGTTGCTCACCTTCATGAGCAGCTACAGTGTGAAGCACTGCTTACCAAGGACATGGCTGACTCAAGACACTAAGGCCTGAAGAAGTTATAAAATAAATAAAAGGAGGGTTGGGTAACTTTCTTAACAGATATTTATGATAGCTCTGTGAGTGCCAGGAAAGGATGAATAAAACTACAGGAGGAAATCAGTTAAGTCAAATCTTTGCATGCAAATGTTGATTGCTGTTCCTGAGTACTTAATCATGAAATCTTAACTTCCAGTATCACTTTCTGCAGAGAAGGTATTACAGTAGTTTTATGCTTTTTACCTCAACAGATAAAGTCAGGGAGAGCACTGCACATTGGACTGTGGGTTGAGCTTTGGAGTGCAGTGGAAGAGACTGAAGGCATGGGAGCTGTCCTGTGGGCAGCATGTCATTGTCTAGAAAGGTTTGCAATCAGTGTTGGGTTAGGAGAAGGGGAACACAAAATACATAGTGGAGCCATGAACTAGTTTTATCATTCCAGTGCTCTGAATTGCCTAGTAATTTGCAAAAGAAATTAGCAAATGCAATTAGAGTTGTTTTATAATTTCCTTTTTTTTTTTAATTTCAAATAGCTGGCCTTTTATTTGGTGTTATGCTTACAATTCCAATGTTTCTCCATACAATAAAGGCTGATATTTAAAATCTTCCTTATACAAAATTTGGTGTAGGTTGTGACAAGCCGTGAGGATGCTGATGATGATTTGAACAAAATTGATAAAATCACGGAAAAAAGACCCTCTAACTAGTCAAAATTAAAAAATGGTATGTTTTATTTCAACATTGGATGGCACAGGAGTAACCTCCTAAAGGCATGCACGCAAATCACAAAACTCTAGCCCTCTATTTATTTACAAAAGTCTTACATACTCAAAAATGCCTATACACATGCATATACATATGCATTCAATCCCATAACCTCCCATTCCCGCTTTTTATTGAAGTGAGTGCGGAGTCCTTTACGCCTGCGCAATTCTTCTCTCGAGTTGGGTCTGTAGTCTTTGAAATAGGTCAGTGGTCTCGAAAGATGAAGTCAAAGATGTCTTCCTCACAGTAATCTTTCTACCTTTATATTGCTGGCAGGCTTATGTGACCTCTTGGCTTAGTCCAGTCTTTTCCAATTAGTTTCTCTGTCCAGGTGCAGTCACGGTTTCATTGGTTTTGTTTATCACAATGTTCCTTCAATCTCATTTCCTTCTACAAACACAACTAAAAGAACAAGTACTATATTACCCACACTCCAGCTTAAGCGTCTAATAATTATTAATTCATCCCTACCCTTCTAACCTAAATCCCAATCAATATAAGTTGCTTCTATCCCTGAGCTAAAATCTTAACTCTTTAAATCTTTAACTCTGTGAGGAGGAGCAGGATGCTGCTGGCACAGGTGCGGTAATGCATTAACGCACCCAAGAAAATTACTCTGTATAAAGAAAGAGTTTCAGTTTACCTCTAAACATGTAAGGAAGTTAAACTAGAATTTTTCATGTCCTTCTCATTGTGATTGGCCCAATGCCAGCACAGGAGCACTGGCTGTATCTTTAGGATGTTTCTCAAAACCTGTAGCTGTTTCTATTGGTAATTTGCCAATGGAACTCTCCCAGATCATTCAGTACTTAAGGACGAGCATAGAGGTGCTCTGGCCTCTTCGTAGGGTGTCTTAACAAAGTGTCAGAGGCTTCTCTGACACCTGTACTCGACTTTTCTTTTGTTTCTTCATTGTTTGATTTTTTGGGTTTTATTAAAATCTTTGCTTTACAAAACATGCCTGAAGAGTCGTCTTGCAAAATTATTTTAAGCCATTCTGAGAAGTGCAGGATACCCTCAGAGATTGGTACATTTACATGGGCCTCATAATACTCTGGCTACATATTAAACTGTATTACAGTGGCTTCTTTCTTCTCGTTGTTTGGGGCCACTTGGGTTTCTTTAATGCAGCCACTCACCCACAGACGTGTGTGATTTGTCTAGCAGTCACTTGGGGAGTGAGTATGACACTGTCCTCAGAGGGGCATCCCCAGAGCTGAAGCTGGAATGGGGAGGCAGTGGTCACTGAGCTCAGCATAGATGCTCCAACAAAGCAAATCCAGTTCAGACCCAAACAAACTGGGACAAATCTTGAGACCTTGCTGTGCCAGGTATATATAGGGCCTGTATTCTACTGTTAAAGGCCCAAATCACATTCATTGGAGGACAGTAGGTGTTCTGGAATCATAATTTTCCTTCTGAATCTGAGACACACAGAGGGTGGTAACTGTGGTTTGGGACCTCTGAGGAAGCTAAGCGTTTCTGGAAATGTAACAGGAAGCCTGATGGACTACATCAGACTGCTGAAATGGCTCCTTGGTGTCTGTATGCAGGTGACTGAAACCCACCCATAACACTATAGCTAGCAACAAAACACTAGGAAACAAAAATAAGCATAAGCACACTGCAGATGGCAAGAATTAAACCTTTAGTGTAAATGTTCTAAACAACGTTAACAAGTAGAATGCACAAAGCTGAATATATGTTCAAGGTTTGAGGTGCACTTTTTAGGCAGATAGAGATTTGAAAAGAGCCTCCAACATAGTTCAAAAAGATAGGAAAATAGTTGCATTGTAATAGAAGTATTTCAAGTAGACAGGAGAACACGAAGGTCTATGGTATTGAAAAGGGATGGATTAAGATAGATAATACATTATTTCCACAAAAACTTTACAAATACAGTTTATAACTGAGTACTAGGTAACACCATCTTTATAGTTATGCTCATTCTATCCATTTCAGGATGAGTGTCCTGGGTTATAGTCTATTCAATTTCATCTGCTGAAAAACAGTTGGGGGCGGGTGCCTTTTATACCTGTCTTTCTAAACCAAGACAATAAGGGAGTGGGAATGGGAATCCCATTCTTAGTTTTAATCATTAGCTGTGTATGATCTGTTTTCAGCAGCATTGGTAACTTAGTATAGATAGTCGTTAATATTTGTAAGATACTAGACATTGGAAGATGTAAATTTTCCCTTCTCATATGCAATAGCTATGCTTGCCCTGGAGGGGAATATCCTGTGCTAAGAAAAAAGTAAGATATGAAAATATGAGGGGAAAAAAGTGATTTTTTTAAAATTTTGTTTCATCTACACTAGAAATTGTGAGTACCAGTTTCTACACATGTTCTTGTTTATCCTTAATATCTATTTTAGTTTTCTGCTTTTACAAAGAGCTTTACACTCTGTGCATATGTTATGAAAGGTTTGTACTAGTAACAAAGGCTAGAGATTTTTTTGTTTCTCTGCAGGATCTTGCAATTATACAGTATAAGATAAAAATCATCTTAGGTTCTAGTTACTGTGTGGAGCTCTTAGTTAATAATCAACTCTTACTTCATCCTCATTGACACCTGTGCAATTTTTGCAAGAAAGCAGCATGTAGTATTGTTCTATATGATTCTTCAACAGTCATCTGGCACAAAGAATAAGAACTTTACAAGCAGCATAGTAAATAGAATGTTTACACTCAGATGGTTCTTCAAAGTTCTTTTTTTCCCACTAATTTCTTTCATTGTGTTTTTAGTTCTCCAAGAACTATTATAGCTTTGTCCATTCTTTCGGAAAGATGCTCTGACTTTTTCTGTGGAAATGCTGTTTTTAAGAGTTTTAGCTACATTGAGGGCAGTCAAATGTGTCCCCTGATAAATAAACTGACTTGACAGTGTTCTCTGCTACTATTAAATGAAGCTATATGCTCTCCTAAAATGTCTGCACCACAGAAATCACTGTGGATGCTAGTAATCTGGACAGATTGCAATATTGTCTGATCATGCTTTTGGGGAATCTAAAGTAACAGGTTTGATTTTAAATGAGTTTTTCCTAGTCATTAAAGGCATTTTTTTATATATCACAGTTTGTTCTTGCTGTGGTAGTTCACCAGCTTCTCTCCTGACCACCACTATGGGAAAACTTTTAGTGTTTCTCACATCAGCCAAAGAAACAGTAGCAGTTATTTATTAGTCATGATCATGAACTGGTAAGCCTGCCTTATGAGGAGAGTAGGAGAACTGAGTGTGGTCAGTTTTGAGAAAAGAAGGCTTAGGTGAGAGGCTCACAGGACATTATTGCCTTTTTCCAGTATCCAAGGGGTGGCTACAAAGAACGTGAAGACTCTTTTTTCAAAGATCTCATGGAAAAGATGATAGGTCATGAGTATGAGTTGTTCCTGAGAAAGTTCTGGTTGGACGCACAAGGACAACTTTTCGCAATGAAACCAATCAGCCGTCAGAATCATCTTGACAGGCAAGTGATGGGTTGGACAACACTGGATACATTTAAGATTCAACTCGACAGGGCACTGAGGCATCTCATCTAACCATGTATTTTGCCAAGAAATGTTGGACCAGATGATCCTTGAGGTTGCTTCCAACCTGGTATTCTCTGAAGTAGCATTTTTTCCCAGGAGGCACTATTGCTTCACTTTTGTAAATCAGTCTGTGTTTTGAAGGGATTAGTTTTTGTCAGTGTTTCCAAATTTCATAGTGCTTGATGTTAGAAGTACCCAGCCNAAAGGTTCAATTAAATTTTAATTCCTTTTGCGTCTACTAGCATGTCACATTAAAACTTCAGTATCTCAAATGGACAAGAGACATGCTTTGTATGTAAAGTCAAGAATTTACTGTAGGTCTAATTGCAATCATAAGCCTTGTCAAAAATGTATTATTAATCCAGTTATAGAAATGCTAAGACTCACTATGCAAGTTATCCAAATACTAAAGTTTGATCACAGTAATAATAGTTTAATGCTTGAAACTTACACACAAGCTTTCTACTTCCATTGGTTTCATGAAAAGGTTATGGTGCATTGTCATCCTGAATCCTTTGCCAAGGGATGCAGTGGGGACTTCTTCTTTCTTGTACTTGAGGGGTTTATATTAGGGGAAACTTCTAAGCATTTTCTAACATTTCCTATATCTTGGTTTTCTGTCTGAATTTTTTTATGTAAGTAGTGTTTCATTTATGTTGGAATTTTGTCTTTTGTTACTCCTAAAGACATTTTCACCCAGCTTCAAATGCATCATCTCTTCAGTGATCAATAGTTGTTCAGTGATCATTTCCTGATAGCCTTGATCTCTCATCCTGTGTTTATATTTTTCAAGGCATCAACTGTTATCCAGTATTTGTGTTCCAAAATACCACATAATTTATTCTATGCACAAAAAAAAAAAAGCATCACTGGGATAGTACTTGTTATCAATATCTGAGCTGTATCAGAATTATTATAAAAAGAGACATATCAGCAAACCATTGTACAAAGAAAAGCAAACCTCAAACAAATTAGATATCCGTCTACTAGACCTAAAACACGAAAACAAAGCTCCAGGCAAGCTGAAGACAAGTCCAGACAAATCAAGCTTGATAAGCCCCAGTCTACAGCCTTGCAGTGTCAGAATAAACCCTGTGGTTTCTTGTTCAGCAATACCATATTTACTGAGGTAAAAGACTACAGAAGTGAGACACAGGAAAAACTGCATTGATATTATTTGTAAAAAACTGAGAATATATTCTTAAATGGAATTTGTTACAGTTCACATGCTTTTGAACAATTCATAGCCAAAATTACTAACTGTAAGAATCAGCTGAGAAAGACCCTGTGAAATGATCCCTGGGGACTCTAGCAATAAACTATGGGGAGTAGAGTGGTTGGTCTTGACAAGAAATAGCATAGCAGCCTGCTAATGAGGTGCTCACAATTCTGCATTATGAGAGTTTCATCTGTATTATCCAAGTTGGGAAGTATAGAAGTCTTAAACAGTACTTAAAAATTAAATTAGAGTAGTGCAGAACATTTGATTACAGAATGGTTAACTCTGTGTGTAACAGCTCTCTTCTCCTGTTTTCCTGTGGCATTTTGTGAGCTCTTGTTTTGTAAACTCTACTAAGTAAAATCTTTCATTTTCATGTGCATAGTTCTCAACACAATCGTGTACACACAGTCACGCACACAGGAGCTAATTTAAGCCAAGAACATTGGACAAGTAAAGGAAAAATAAGAAAATAGTGTCTGATATTAATCTGGTTCTTTTTGTATCCTGGATTTTGAATGAGTGCCTGGATAGCAGACAGATATGTCAAGACAGATATTAAAGGAGTTTACATCAGCTAAGGACCTGTCTTAACTTATTCCTTTATGTATAAGAACTAATAGTAAAAAGCTTAGAGAGGTTCTGTGTGAGAAAGGATTGACCAGATGTTAGCTTTCCTCTATGTGAAATCTCACTGCAAATATGGATTATTTTAGCAAACAGCTGAATGTTGACTTTTCATCAGTTCTACAAGGACACATGCACACACATACACACACACATTCCTGCTCCTCCTTTAATTCTGCCCACACTACTGACTGGTGTTTGAAGAAATGCATATAGTTTCCAATTGGGTAGGTTAATAAAGTAAAGAAAGGAGTGTGCTAACTCTAATATATTTTCATCAAGGCTTAGCCATTCTGGTTTTTTACTGTATTCATTTTAGCTTGATATTTCACAGATTAACCTTTCCTTTAACACTGTCACACCCCACCAACTGTGATTTAGCAAGTACATAATTTATCACTTAATAAGAATGTCCATGTTAAGCACAGTGGGGGCTTTTACTGGCAGTAAAATCTGCTTTTCTCATAGGGAAAATAAAGGCAGAATCCAAGTGGACTGAGAAAGTTAACGTCTCTTGTAATGAGAATGACCTTAGAAAGAATGGAACTTTTTATTAGCAAATGTTTAGTATGCGTTGTGATTGTCGCAAAACGTTCTTTGAGAATAAAGACCCTAATTTGACATACATTAATTAAAGTGTCAACCATTTCTAGGGTGACTCTGTGTGTCTGAAGTAGTTAAAAAGTAGTTTTATTTAGCTTACATTGCACTTATTATTATATTATTATAGTCAGGAGTAAAACTCTAAATATAGTCCTTACTTTCCTATGATTCCATGGTCTTTTTTCTTTTTTTCTATAGAAGTAAATAGTTCTCTGTCCTATTAGGTCTTTTACAAGTTAAGAAGAAAGATGAAGAAAGCTGAAGAAAGTTGAAAAAAAGAAAGCCGAAAAGTTGCAAAGCTTCCTACTCCAATCTTGCCTAAACAACCTGAATCTGTTTTGGGGTTTTACATGCAACATTCCTACTCCGTGAAAAAGGATGCCTTGCACTAGAGTATATCCACTTCAATATGTTGATAAGGTCACCTTTCCAAGAGCATAAAGAATAAGCTGCTTCTGTTTCCTTCATTCTTTACAAAGTGATGATGTATCAGTTCGTTATTCCTTACATTTACCCCTGTGAATCTAAATCATAGGTAATTATATGGGGTACAGATGGGGTCAAAACCCACTGGCAAGTGTCTGATATCTTTAAACAAGTCAGAGACCCTTGTGAGCCTACAATAAGTTTTGATTGTAAGTGAAAATATGGGGCTGTTAAATGTTAACATGTGGATAAGGTCCAACCTTGTGATTTGTAGCTCCTGTTGTAAAAGTAGTTCTCCAAGAGAATGGCACTATTAATTACCCTTTTAAATTTCATTTTACCTTTGCAAAGATACTGAATACAAACTAATGATGAATATGAAGAAGTTCCTGACTGTCAGAATCAGAAAATTTACAAGATCTGAACTTGGGACTCTTGTACTATGGAGGTTACTGCTCTTTTCAACTTAAGTCTTCTCTGAATACTATTTTCATATCACTGTAAATTACATTAATAATTGAATTATTTCTCCCATAACCTGAGAAAGACAGCAGAAAGAAAAAAAGGTGACTCTTGTTATTTCAGGTTATAGATCTGTAGTAGAGACTCTGATTCTGATATGATAGGAACAGAACTTTAGATGAATAAATGGAATACTCTTTAAAATCAAATATACACTCAAGCGTGCTAATACTTTATTATTATTATTATTCACATTCAGTGTTCTTTAAAACAGAACTAACATTTCCTGACCACCATGGACAGGTATAATTTATTTTTACTTCATTCTATGGGAAATTTTTCTTCAGAGTAAATAAACTTGCTTCATTCTAGACAGTACATCCATGGAGAATACAGAAGAAAAGGAAATAAAAAAGCAATGTGATATGCTATACTTGTAGCTTGGAGAAAACTTCATTGTCAGTGTTCTAAAATTAACAATCACAGCATCACCTTTGGGAAGGGTTTTAGAGAAAATAATCTGAGAAAAGCCCTCAGGAGATTTGTGTAAATTCCTTAGTGACTGCTTTCTCAAGTTCTCTCCATAGAAACATGCTTCAAAGTACATCAGGAGAATCAATTTTCAGTAGTATTAGTGATAAGGCAGCTGACTCATCCTACTTTGAACCCAGAGCCATTTGTCTTAGGAAAACAATCAGTTTAACCCATTAAGGAAACCACAGTACCAAAAAGATCCATGGTGATCCAACATAGGATCCCAGAAATCCCTGAGTTCACACACATGTGCACACAGAAGTCAATGTTCTTTTATTCTCCCCTCAATTTTTCAGACTCCAAGAGCAGTAGAACCCTTATTTATTTATTTATTTACTTGACATCATCCACGTTGATTGGGTTGTCCGTTGCTTCGTCAGCAGCATCCACAATTTACAGACTAGATGGATGACCACACAGCAGATAATCTACTTTCATGTGGTACCTTCATTTTTCAGTGTTCCTTAGGGAATTCCTGCATCTAAACTTAATATGATAAAAGCCCAAAATCTGTAGCCAGTAAAAGCTACATGGGACTGTATCTACCAGGCTAAACTCATTAAGTGACCTCTCCAGCACTCACATTTTTTGTGTTCATTGAAGTTCATAGTAAAGCTCACTATGAAAGTTGTTTAAAATGCATGATGCAAAGCTTGGAATAGTGGAACATTTGAAAAAAAAAATGGTTCTCAGTTTAAGTGACTTGCCTATAAAAGTTAGTTCTAAAGCAACGAAGATCTTGGCCATTATTAGATAATTATAAAAACTTCCTCTCGTAATATTGTATCAGCTTCACAGTAACATGCCCATGCTATTAATCTCACTTTTAATGAAACAAATATAGCAAAACTTACAGTAACATGACAGATGAAATAAGAATGCTCTAACAGATTCTACTGCCAATAGGTTTAATATGGAAAAGTTCAATGTTATAGTCATCAACTGTAGTATTGTGAGAAACAGAAGGAAAAAACAGACCAAAATAATTTCTACCTGAGAATTATATTTTATAATTCTGCCTTAAAGTTTTTGTTTGCTTGATTAGTTTTTACAGAATATGCCCAAAGTGCAGATCAGTTCATGAGGAAATTCATGTTACATTAGTGTTTTCTGAGACAGGTTCCTTACCAAGGTTCTGGCAAGCCTCAAAGAGGCCTTGTCTTAATTGCCATAAACAGAATTAATTCTTGAGGTCGGAAAATAAATTGAGAATTTCAGGACTTATGTTGAAATAACTGGAAAAACACAGAACCTTATAGTGGCTTAAACTTATCTAGTTACCAGGTGGCCCCCAGCTGCTCTTTCACTCCTTTTCAGTAGGATGGGGTGAGAAAATAAGATGGAGAAACTCATAGGTGTAAATAAACACAGGGAAACTACTGCCTGAAAGTCTTGACTTGGGGAAAATTTAATTCATTGCCAATTTCAAATAGAATAGGATGGTCAGGAAAAAAAAATAGACAAGAATAAACCATGTCTGCTCTGCAATCCCATCAATCCCTTTTCCACAGGCTTAGCTTCACTCCTTTTTCCCAGCTCCTGTACCTCTTTCCCCTTTCCCCAGGTGGTTTAGGGATAATGAGGAATGGATTGTTGTGGTCATTTGTTGTGTAACCTGATAACACTACTTCACATATATATTCATTTATGAGGCAGCATTTTTGTGTGTGTGTGTATTGAGCTAATACAGACAGGCAGATGTGTGAGATAAGAAAAAAGAACACACAGAAATTAGAGCAGCTAAGTTTGAAAGAAATAAAAAGATCTAAACATTCAAATATTTATGAACATCTCATTGTAACTTTCAAATGAGACATTTAATTTTTCAAACTAATGTTGTAGGGCCAGGGCTTTGGTTTGTTCTTGTATATCTTGAGGAAAAAAATCAGTTTAATAAAATGATGACTTTTTAATATTTTTTTTTCTGTGAATAATCCTACTTAAAAGGGCAAAAATGATGCATTGGCTTCCAGTAAATTGAAATTTACTATCCAAAAGGTTAGCTGTTAGAGATTAAAGTATGATAAAGACTGTATTTTTTATTTATCTCTCTGGAAAAATTTCCCCCCTGCCAAAAATTTAAAGCTTTAAGAAATCATATTGTAATGATATGTGTATTTAAAATGAATCAGTGCTCCTTTTTTTCTGTAAAATTATAAAAGGTTCTGCAGAAGTTTGTAGTGCTAATACTTCTCATGAAAGTTATGCCTCAGTAGTGCTAAGGGTTATGTATTTCACAGAAAATGTCTCTAATAATCCTGAAGCTACTTAAATTATCTGGTTTTCCTTGCTCTTCCTTTTTTTCCCTTTCCAAGCTGACATATGAGCATCGATTAAATGAATTATAAGGTTCATGTTTGATTGATTTTTCACTTCTTTAATTTAGAGAGTAAAACTTTCTATCACACTTGAAGTTGAGAATTATGATTGAGATAATAGAGGTATGATTCCACTGGAAGTTAAAGAAGAAAAAGTTGCCTTGCAAATGTCAAGGCACCTTGTGATCCAAGATGATTAAAACTAAACTGTTTGCTATATGAATCCCAAGGTGCTGCTATATCTCAGCGTCCATGACATTTAGCCAGTGACTTTTCATAGCTTGTTAATAATGTATAGCAATCCCAGTGTAAATTTGCAGTGACAGATCTGGCCTGTTACAGTAGAGCAGTTAACTAGATTTATTTTGGACAGAAAATGCAGATTTGAAAAAAAAATACTAATATCAAAAGAGATTGCACATTACAAGACTATTTTAGCTAAGGCAGTTACTCAGGAGATGTGATTTTCACATTAATCTAATATTCTGCCCAACATCCTAATTATCTAACCTAGAGGTATTAGCTAAACATTGCCAAAGTCATCAAGGTTAATATTCACAAAGAAAAACTGATGTCCCCAAAGAATTTCATAGTATGGACTGGTCCACAAAATTCATTGATTTTACCAGGTTGACTGTGTCACATAGGCTGATAAAGGTTACAGCATAAACATTCTCCTTTAAGTATGATTGCTGTTAACCATTGCTCCAGGTAAACCTAATAAACTTCTGTATTGTAGAAACCATGTTTTTTCTGAACCTCATATCTCACTGATACACAAATTATTCATAAGCTGTAAAAGATCATAAGGCAGATGAAGAAAGAGAGGGAGACAGAAGGAAAAGGGTACAGGTAAAAAAATGGACTCAAAGATGAGATACAAAACAGACTCAAGGAGCAGTCAGTTACAAGAGGATATAAATCAATAGAGAAAAATGTGTCTGACTTCTGTATTCTTGTAGATTTTCTCTGAGGCTGAAAGTTTACTAACAAAGAAAAAAATTTACTGTGACTGTAGCCAGAATTGTCATAGATCAAAATCCTTCATTTAATTCTCTTTTCAGTCGTTTGTTCAGCTATTGCATTGGCATATGCTCAAATTAAGATAATTACTCCTGATAATGACTGATATAAAGGCAGAATACAAAAGGGATTATATTTGCACCACAGTATGTCAGCATTTTATATGAGATAAAAAAATCTGTAGGGAATGACAGAAAGCAGAAAGATCTTTGTCAACATGCCTAAATCCGGTTATAAATAAACTGTGAATGCATTATTCTTACAGCAAATGAGCGCTATTTTTTGCTGCCTTTCAGTACCAAACATTTATTGATCTTATGTTGATCCTTCTGTAAGTTTAAAAGTTCAGACTTTACAGTGCATTAGCTTAATTTATCAGAAAAGTTGTAGGAGTGATTTGCTGATAAACCTAGATATGCATTTACTTGTAAAAACATAAATTATTTTCTATTAGATGGTAAACATACTAGATTTGCAGTGATCATATGAAAAGATATCTAAAAGCCTCTGCTTTTTGTTTTCAGAATGTTCACATCCCAAACACCACATAGAAATATGTTCCAAAGTATTTCAGTTATGTTTACTTCCATTTATAGCAGAAGAACAGTATTCCATACCTACTTAACCTTTCTAATATCAGCCATATTTAAATTCTACTGTTTCTGTCCCTTCTAATGTTCTAGAAGAAATGACAGAAGGGAAGTACGAATGTGGAAAGGCAGAAAAAATTGATTTTTTTTTTAAAGGAGTAGATATGAAGGAAGGTGGGAATGAACAAAAAGTTAAGAAATTATTGAAGTTCTTGTCACATCTTAAGGGGTGATAACTTCATTAAAACTCTTTATAAAGTGTAAAGTTTATTGCAATTTTGGGAAATTTGCGAAAGCTGCTGATACTAAGCATTGTTTTAGCTTACTTCTAGTTGTTTCATAATTGCTCAGAATAATTTAGTTAATAGCGTGGCTGTCTTTGCAGTCATGAAGAATTTTTTACATCGCATCATGATTTTTGAACAGAAGCAAACTGAATACCATGGTATTCCAATTTTTACCAAAAAAATATGACATGTCAGTATGTTAAAAGCTTCCAATACTCTAAAGTATTCTGTAAGTTGAGTGATTGTCTGGCATGGGAAGAAGGGCATCTTATACATAGTGATATATGTAGGACTTGATATACTGGATATCTAAGTGCTTTCATGGGTTTAAGTCTTTCATCTAAATTTCAATTTGAAGGCGAAGTCCTTTAAAACTTTTCTATATCTGGTAGTGCCACAATCACTCTATATGATATTATAAATTTAAAAATATTTG
>VZDJ01000302.1:5938895-6102361 GCA_008694505.1 Cyanoderma ruficeps
TACACACACACATATATATATATGTATTTTATACCTCAGTGTCTATACAGTTAGGCCCTTGGTTGTATAGTTTATATCTCTGAAGTCTCAAGCTTTCCTGAGTAGGAAATTACGCAGAGTTCATCCAGGCTATAACCTGCAATATCTGGCTGATTCCATACTATTGATTCTCTCCGTGGGAGTTATAGCAACCTGCTCCACTAATCATTCTTGCTCCAAATAGTTATGACCACAGGAGCACAGTACACTGCTCTAGTCTTTACTGTTCTCTACACTTCAGCAAGTATACACACTACATATCAAAATGTGCCCAATCGAAGCAGCCAACAGGAGAGTTCTTTAAAAGTCCTTTTTTCAATGTTTAACTTTTACAGAGTAAAAAATAAAGCCTACACACATTAGATACACATAGGTGTAGTTGTTCTGTCCAGATATTTTAAATTATTTCATAATTACATAATTTTCTTCCAGTTTCTTCTGTGAATGCTTTTTTTATTGTTAAGACAAAATACATATAATTACACCAAAGCGTAAAGTTAAATTTAAATTGAATTTAAACTGGCACTTTATTCCCTGTGTCTAGTTGCTTTCCCCCCCCTAGTAGAATATTCTTTCCATCCCTTTCATATCTGGGAAAATTTGCTCCCTCAAATTCAGTTTTATTTTGATCTTTTTAATTTTTTTCTTAATATGCTGTGTAGACACTGTGAAGACAAAGTTATATGAAGAAATCTATTTATGATTTCAATGAGCAGAATCATCCTCTGCTTTCCTGACTCCATCGAGCATAGGAGATGCTGGGGTGATTAATGCTGGGTATGTGAAGTTGTGTTCTAACCACTCGGCTTTGACATTTACAAATAAGATCAAAAGACCAAACTGTATCTTCTCAGAGAATTTTTTTTAGTGTTTTTCAAGCAAGAAACAGGTGGGCTTATGACTCACTGATTAAGGTGTATTTTCCATGTTTTTTCTCTCATATATTATGACTAGACACTTGAAAAATAGTAGCGTGTGCTTCAGTATGTATATTTTCAAAGCAGTGTGCCATAGCTGTCATCTGTAGTTGATGCAGACTTTGACAAAGCTGTTCTGTTGTCATTGTCTTGGTAGATTCCAAGTTATCATTACCCAGAGTGTATTCCACACAAAATGAAACAAACATAGTCAAATAGTTATTAATCCCTCCGGAGGTGTCACACATATGTTTTCATGGTCCATCCTCCTCTTTTGCTTCACAATCTGGAAAGCTTTAGAACCTCATTCTAATTATATATGTTGTATTCACTCAATGTAGCACCTTGAGGAGTAGGTGACATGACTACTTGGATTTACTCAAAGGTAGTTTAGTAATGTACTCATCTCCCTCTTAAGTGGGGCATAAACCTTTGTGCTTTCATTAGACCCAAGACAACATACAGGACGTGCACCACCCCGCTCCTTAAAAGGAGTTTTTGAAAACATTTTCTCATGTGAAATATACCCATGTACAATACATCTCAAAAGAGTAAATGTTATTAATACCATGGTTTGTAGCACATATTTGCCTATATCCATAAAGCTGTGTGTATATACGCAAAGACATGTTTCAATAATGAGATTAGTAGGATTTTTGAACTACATTAAAGGCCTTGTAAGTCTGTAAGTTGAAATCATATGGAACTACTTTGATATCAATTATCACATAGAATTTACAACCACAAAAATAAAGGGGTTTTTTTAGGAAAACCAATATTTTATACCTAGAAAAATAATTAAAACTTGAGCCCTAAAGATTAGTTTTTATGCTATAGTTTACATTTGATAGTACACATTTGTCAGCAAGCAGTTTTTCCAACACAGGCTGCAGTTACTTAGCTAAATTATTTTAGTAGACAGTCTCCCAAGAGTACATAAAGAAAGGTTTACATTCACCTTGATAGAACCAGTACACTCTAATTGAGACTGTTATGCTTGATTATGATCCAGATGTTAAATTTCTGGATGGATTTTGCCATCATAAATCCCTTAAAATATCAGTATGTATCACAACATGAAACTTGGAAGAATTCCAGTAAAATATTCCTTGAAACAAAAAATAATACATGATGTTTTGTTAATGCACATGCTTTGGATTCATTGCTTCCACACAAGGTCTATTTTATATAATGTTTATGCATAGTATAACACTTTGGAATGTTGTTTTCTTCAGGTGTCTTGCTGGATTTTCTGGACAATTTTGTGAAATAGAAGTTAATGAGTGTAATTCGTCACCTTGTCTACATGGCTCAACCTGTGCTGATCATATCAATGGATACACTTGTAAATGTCAACAAGGTAACTGCCATATGACAGAGCAATCTTAAACAATGATAGTTTTGAATTATCAGTTTTACTAGGGAGAAAATTGGTAAATCATGTCAAGCTCTTGTTGCATATGAACTATAAGGTACAAAAATGCCATCTCTTTGGCAAGCTTTTTGAATGAAATATAAAGAAAGTTAACTACTCTAGTAAACATATGAGAAAGGCTTCAAAATAAAACCAGCTCACTGAAGGAGTCTGAAGTACTACCTAGAGCCAGGTTTATTGTTATTTTTAATTGATCTTTACTAATGTAACTAACTGACCAAGCAGTCAAATCGTCACTGTTTAAAAGCAAAATAATTTCACTACCTGTAGAATGAGATTGACTGAAAAGAAATTCTCAACACATTAACTAACATTTTTATTATTATCCTTAGTATTGTTGTTGTAAAACACCATACCCATACTTATTCTGCTGGCTGAGATTAGAAGAAGTTTTTTTTAATCATTATATATAGAATGAAAAAAGTCACTTTCTTAAAAAGTGGGAACATTTTTCTAATTCTGACAGAGATCAACTAAAACAGGTCTAGTGGTTTAGTTAAATCTAGATATTATGAAAATATAAGAGATTTAGTATCTATACAAAAGCAAAGGTCACAATCAGCCTGCATTGTCATGCAATCACAAATTAAATCTGTTCAGGACTACTTACACTCTCCTGTCATGTCTACTAATAAAAAACTTTTTTCTAAACATAAGTAGGATTTATAATCCATATACATAAGTAGCATTCTGCTCTGTAAATTACACATAAATTAAGAAATATATGAATACCTGCCTCCTGAAGCTTTAAATTTTTCAGTTTATATCTATTTACTGTTTTACTGACTTGCACTGCTGAATGATTTCCATGATAGTACTGACACAAGGTTTCTTACTGGTTATTTTAGAGATTTAGATATATTCGGGATGATAAATATTCTGTTAATCCATGCTGTCTCCATATATCTGATCTAGTTACTTTGTGCCAAAATAGGTTCACATTGTTGGTTTCAATTTACAAGCAAAAACATGTTAGCAAATTCTCCTGGAGTCAAGTGACCATATATATATTGCACTTTTCTAGAGACTTTCTACTCATTCTTGTTCTACATTTAAAAGAAAGCACACAGTGCATTGAATATTAATATATTTTGCATTTTTTTCGTACTGAATTCATCCTAATGCAGTTTGCAAAACTATATGTAAGGGATTTTATTTAAAAAAGTATGGAAAATACTGAAGCAAATAGATACATGTGTATAAGTGACAGAGTCAATTTGGTAGTTTATTAATTTGTTTAATTAATAATAAGGAATGATTTTCTAACATGTAAGACTTAAATCTAAGTATCTTTGGCTTACTAAAGGCTAATTATGTGTAGGACTTTGTTACCTACAACTTAATAATTTTTTAGCAACTTTTTTTAATGTCGAAGAGATACTTGATGATTCAGAAAAACTCTATAGCTCTGATGTATGAACCAATGAGTGAAAAATTTTTGGACTTTGTCATACAGAACTCATGGTAATAAAGATCTGTCTGATCTTAAAAAATCTGAGTCGTGACCTATCTTAAGTATTATATATCCACCTGGTACTGCATATGGCCATATCCCACTTCACCGATATTAATGACTTAAAAACTTAAATGATGTATTTTTTTTAAGTCATTAAAGTGCTTCACACAGAATACATTGCCAAGTCCAGTTTTTTCCTTATTTTTAAAGCTTATTAAAATAATACATCAAAGATATTTTAATATAGGCATTTAAAAATTGCTCACTAGCCAAGGACTGTGATGTCTCTATGCAACATCCAAATTCTTGATATAAACAGAAGAAACTTCTCTGGGGTCTTGAAATTCACTCCTTCAGCTAACATGTTTTAAACACCTTTCCACCAAAGCATAATCTGTGTTTCTTTTATATTCCTTTTAATAACACCATAAGTCAGTGGGGGTGAAAGATCTGTCAATTACTTTTCCACAAGGTAAAAACACAGAAAAGAACCTGCATGCATTAAGTATATAGATAATTTTTACATATCTTGGACTTTTTTTAAATTAATACAGTATTTTCAAATGTTATTTGAGTCTCAGAAACAGCTGAAGAGATGAGAAAATTACAGCTCTGTGAAGGGATGAATTCAGAGTGGCAGAGGAATCTTTGAGAGGAATAACTTTGTGCAAAGTTGCACAACTGAAGAAAGGGATTATGAGAAAAAAGATATCATCCAGAGGGAAAGTAGAAATACTTAGGAAAAAAATCCGCTTTTTTTTGCAGGCTTTGGCTGTTCACATATAATAGATTTTATATTTCTCTTTTAAACTTCACCTATAGAAATACGGAGCTTGGGGGTTTTCTGGTCTATAAAGGCAACAATGGAAAAGAACTGGGCAGGTACTCTGATATACTCCTCAACAGATTCCCTGTTGTAATTTAATGAAATGGAAAAGGGAGAGTACCAAGACTGAAATAGGAACAAGGCAGATGATTGCAGCTTTCCAAAAACCTCCAGAGAACAAAATGAAACATGTGGCGACAGCATGAGATATCAGGAAAGAGAATGGATTTAGCTCTGACGAATGCATTTTGTAATGGATCATGAATTTTGTCAGCTATTGTCCCAGTAGCAGGCCCCATACCCTTAGAATAATAGATGCACATTCAGGTTCTGTGGCTGCAGCTTCAGGCTGTTCAGGTGCAGAAGCAGCATGGAGAGATGTAAATTGTATTCTAACAGCACCTCAGACAGCTCAAAAGCAACAACAGCAGCTGTTGGAACTAATAGCAGGCTCATGGATGAGTCTGGATGGTGAAGTCTTTAACTAGGCAGGCTGCTCTTCTACCAGGGCAGCGAAAGCAAGACTGGGATGTAACAGGTGAATCCATTTGATGCATGCTCTGAGACAAAGTCTGAACAGTGGCAACTAGATTTGTAACAACCAAGGACTGCTAGGGGGCTTGTGGGGCTGTTGGGTTTTCTTTGTTAGCTTGTTTAGAAATAGTAAAATGAATACAAAACAATTCTGTAATGGGTGGTGGGAATATCATGGCAGAAAGTCTGGTGTGCTTCAATAACTGGCTATATTTTACAGAATTCTGGGCTTGTATTTACTGGGCAAATGGACTGATTCCATTTCAGCTTAGCTTACAAGGAGCAAGTTCAAGACACGCTTAAAAAACATTATATAAAACACAGCTTCAAGATGAGTATTCAGCTTAATTTGTAGTGTACTTACTTGTAAAGGAGATCTTTGTAATAAATGCATATCAATAAATTTTCCAGTAATCTGACTAATGAAATGTGAGAAAACAGAATCTCAGTGTTCAAACACAGAGCTGAATTTGCTCAGAAATTGTCGTCCCCATTGATCTGGTACAATAATCTCAGAGTTTCTCTTTTTAAGGTTTTTTTCCTTTATTTTTTTTCTACTCTACATCCCAAAAGATGTTCATATTCATCCCATAAGATACATCTCTGCATATGTGAGAATGGATGATAGTTACCCATACCTTTGTTCCATTGACACTCAGTAAATGGATGTAGATTTTAATGATTCTCACTTTGGGGGTTTGCTTTGCTTTTTTTTTCCTGACAGGTTGGGAGGGCCTCCATTGTGAGTTGGATGTTGATGAGTGCATGTCCAACCCCTGCATACATGGTATCTGTGTTCAGAAGGAGCCCACTTTTGGTTACTCCTGTTTTTGCAAGCCAGGATTTGTGGTGAGATGCTGAAATTCTTTCTTATCTTTCCTTTACCTGGCTATTCAACATTGCAGAGAAAATATTGTATGTAAGCCTTTTTCTTTTTAAGCTTGCTCAGAATTGTTGATATACTTGTTGAATGAAATGGAAGCACAGAAGTGATGCATGCTTTTTTCAAGGAATTCATCAGGATTTCATCCTGATGACTGACTCTTTGTCTACAATTTTGTAAAGTCTGTATTTTACCATAAGGGCTTGGTAGGTAAAAATGGATCTTAACAATGCAAATAATCTGACTGAATTTACTGACAAACTATCCTGAGAAGGAACAAGCTATCTCATAAAAATTACCATTTTTGAAAGGTGGTTTTTACAGAGTAGAATGGGAAACATTGATACTTCCCACAGACCATGGTAATTCTGTCTTTTTGCCTGCTAATGAAGATTAGCTTTCAAAAAATATCAAGTAATGATGAAGAATATATCACTTGAGGGCCATTCTTTTTATATGGAAATCAGTCAGATCCTTACGTCAAAATAATCTTATTTTTCATTAAATATTCATGCTTATCTTACATGAACAACTGTAATGGACAAGATCAGTTGCACAATTTTTTTACCATTTATGTCTCACAAAAAAGAATTCTGAATTCCAAATAAAACCACCAGAGAGAAAGACTAAGATCTGTTTAGAGAAATTATTTTTTCAATTAGTGCAAAATTTATTGGTACAAGTCAGTGTTGTGTGATACTGCAGAGACCAGAAGTACAAATAAACCCAAAAATGGGTTAGAAGGAGGATAGATTTATTGTTATTCAAATTACTCTTCTGAATGTTATTCTGGCCCAGGGAGTCTTTGATTTATTTTTTGCCAAAAGTTGGAATGGCATATTTGGTGAGTTACCAGATGCTAGCTCTGCTTGTTTTCTTCCTGTTTTCTTCCCAGAGTATTCATTAATAGCTCACTGATGATGGAGCTAGATAGATATTTGACCCATGGGGGCAGTTTTTCTATTAGTACATAACTTGAGTATTAATTGTACAGTATGTTGCAGAACAAGCAAGCCCTTGCAGATGGAAAAGTAACAAGCCTTTAGAGCAGCTGAAATTTAAGATGTATCATGCTTTTTATTCCCTTATTCATTTTTCCATCTTCAGTCCCTCCAAATTCCACTATGCTTTGGGAAGGAATATAAAAGCAAGAGAACATGGTGGGTGAAGCACCACAGAAACATTTTTAACATATTTTCAGTATCCAAGATAAGAAGTTATGGCATAAACCCCTCAAGAGGTATATTTGTTAGGCCCCAATGGGTTCTGGTTGCTAACCATAAGTAGGTCTGAAGTGGAAACAGTGAAACTCTCAGAGAAATAAGTATTCAAGGATCTCCAGCTTCAATGTAAATCTTCTGTAGTCTATGTCTGTACTGCTACACAAAGTATGGATCATAAAGCATAGATTGTGAAATCTCTCATAAATTTTGAGAAGAAAAGCATAGCCAGTGGTATATGAAATAAATGTTTACTTTTTAAGTGGAACCGTCTATAGACATATACCTACTTTTAAATACAAATCTGCCCAAGCTAAATAACTCCATCCCCCTGCCTGGAAACTGTTAAGACATTTACAGGCTCTTTCAGTGCTATCAAATTTATCTATGACTACTTAATGTACCCTTCATGCACACTGGAGGTTATCCACATCTGCTTTGTTTCTATGAGTCATAAAATCGTAATCAAATGCTCTTCGCCATTAAATGTAGTAGTCATAAAAATGTACTAATCTGTCACAGGAAAGTCAGAATGAAACATAAGTTTTATAGGATTAAGAACGATTATGAGCTTGCTCAAACTGATCATTTGTTCTGTGTGTGGAATTATAAAAATGCAAGGAGGAAATGCATTGAAACTGACATATTAATTGGCCTGTTGTTCCTTTGTGCTTTAGAATACTGATACAGTGAGTGATTTTATAAGATGCCATGAATTTACCAGATAGCTCATCTGGTTGCCAAAACAAATTAAGAAGTAGATTGAAACAACCATGAATGTATCTAAATCACTCAAAACCCATCAATTTAACCTCTTCTGTTTTAAACTCCGAATAATTTAAACTACTTGTAAAAAAAGCAATTTCAGTTTTCATGTCTACATTTCTTCCTCTCTCTCCGTCTTGTCCTTCCTATTGTTTCTTAATATCATAAATTAATATAATAGAGTTGACAGAGGTCTTGGAAAATGTAAGTTGTCTCAAGTTCTGTGTGAATACTTAGCCCGGTAGACATGAAAGACTATTTAAGTATTTGTCTGAAGGAAAGTGTGTAATGAACACATGCTTCTTGAGCTCTAGAGAAGGCTTGGATTTTTTTATGTGTGCCCCAGCTGCAGGAGAAGATTCAGTCAGAAATTATATCGTGATGATATGTTATCAGAGATGTATGTCTTCAGGGATGACAGTGTGCGTATTTTAAATAGTTATCCAAATATGTAGTATCCTTCTAGGATAGCTGTTAGCTCTCTCTCTTCACATAGCCTATTAGTTCGTTGCAACAGAAGTGAAAATAAAATGAACCCAGGCCTGACTTCTGCATGTATTTATTTCACTCCTCAAGAATGCATTTAATTCACATGATTATTTCCTTGCCTTTTTTACAGACCACTGAATATGAACATTTTTTACTTTATTACTAGGGAGGATTTTTCAGATTTCCCATGAATTATTACCTTTGATAAAAAATAGGAAATGGATGCCTGATCCAATTTGAGACTGCCACTGCATTTTTCCTTTTCTAAGTATTATCTGTGAATGTAAAGTATTAACAGGGAACTGCGTGCAGATTTGGTAACAACAGACAACAAACAATGGGCTGCGATGTACAAAAGGAAAGAACATTAGCTTGAAAGTCAGAGCAAGTCATAGGTTTTTAGACAGCTAAGACCACTGTAAAAAGTCTTTTGTAAAGCTGCATACTAACTGAAAATTATTATTTTAACCAGCTTTTGTTACTGGTAACAATATTGTCTTTAATACTTGGCAATTACAAGACTGTAGGGAAATTAATTTTATTGATAATTAATCAAATTAACAAAGTCAAAATTTCATTTAGTTAAAATTCAAAATATACAACTATACTATTAAATTAGTTAAGGAATTTTTTTACACATGATATTTCCTTTTGAAAGTGTAAACAGTTTAATATAAGCAAGCAATACTTTAGAAGCAAAAGAAAGCAATAATTGTAACTAATGTCACTATAAAATGTAAATTGTCTTCAAAAAATGGCTTTTTTTTTGAAAACTCTCTTTCAGGGACGAAGCTGTGAACTTAATTACAATGATTGTCTTATGCACTCCTGCTCCACTGGGTTTCTTTGTGTTGATGGAATAAACAATATCACCTGTTTACCTACTATGGCTGAAAGCAAGAAAATTCTCACTAAAGTGGCTGAAGGGTTTCCTGCGGAAATTTTAGACAATGACCTTCCATCAGTGCTGGCTGTGTCTATGGAACTTTGGTCTAAACATGTTTCTCCTGATTTTCATACAGAAGAGGTGACCCAAGGTGAGTAGAAAGAGCTTCTGAGCAGTGCATATATATAACTTCTTTCCTTGTTAATGCTTCTAAAATGGTAAGAATATTAGAAATATATTAATTTTAATTAGAAACAAGTTTTAAATTTTTTAATTTATTCCCTTCTATATTTTTTTTTTTGTATTTACTTCAACATCTTTTCTTAATTGCATTTGTATGTAACTGTAAATCTACTCTTTTCTCTCAAACTAATTTTTTCCCAGCATCTTTCACATCCAGTAAGGAAAACTCCATTTTCTCTTAGCTGGGTTTTCAGTTTTCCAGAGTGTAAAGTTTCATATGCCACATATTGTGTTCAGTAATCTCTGATTCTAATGCCAATCTTCCCTTCTTCCTTGGCTGGTCAGCAGGAGAGAAAGATAATTTCCCTTATTCACTGGGGACTTTTGATTCTTTTTTCCTAGTTCACATGTTTTCTGAGTATTTCTTTTTCTCTCCAACTAGATGTTTTTTGACTAAAAATATATTGGACAAACCTCTCAAAGTCTCTGCCATTCTAATTGTTTGTAGTGATGTTTTTGAGAAGCCAAAAATTGCCTATCCTGTTATTTTAAAAATATTTGCAAAAAAGTCAAAAGTAACGGAAGTGCAACATTTTTCTCCTGAAGATTATACCTTCATTGTGGCCTCTTCATTTTACTAAAAACACTATTATATATGTAGCATGTATCAGGCACTCTCTTTACAGATAGTTTCAGCATTTTTTTGCTTATATACCTCTTCAAAGTGATTTGATCTATAAAAAATAAGCTGAGTACTGTTTTGTTGTTTTGATGAGGGCTTCTTTGTTTGGTTGGTTTTTGTTTTGGAAGGGGTTTTTTGTTTGGTTGGGTTTTTTCTTGTTTTGATTTTGTTTTGCTTTGTGTTTCTTGGGGTTTTTTTGTTTGCTTTGTTTTGTTTTGTTGGGTTTTTTAAAATTTGGGTAAATTAGTTTTAGAGCATGTTGGGTTTTGGTACACAGAATTCTGTTGGGATTGATTGATTGACTGAACTGCTTGTTCTGCCTTTTCCTTCACAAGAATCACATACTCATCTTCCATTTTTTGATTGAAATTCCTTCAAAGACTGTCTCTTTATAATCATCATTTTCATCACATATGTTCTTTAAAGAGACAAATATAAACTTGACAAAATGGTTAGCTACTGTTAAACAGCTAAAAACAAAGGAAATTCAACTGATACTGGAGACAAAACTGCATGATCTAGACATGGAGATCTGTCATTCATGAAGTCAGGGTACTTTCTGAAACATTCAGCTGAGTAGTGTATCTCAATAACTACTTTTCACCAACATCGCTATTAGTAGTTCTGAGTTCAAAACACATCTATTCATAAATGTATGTGAGACTGTTAAAATATTTTTAGAGCAATCTGATCAAGTGTTCTTATGTAAATCTTCTTCCTGCAAAAACTTCAGGTATAGAATTACTGATGGATGCACTGAAAACTTGTCATTGTTTGAATCCCCTAATGATTAGAAATCCTACTTGGTTTTACTGGCACAAGTCACATCTGTGTAAACAGAAACTTGTAAAACTTTAATGGCATACCATTTATTTTTACATACCTGTTATCCTGCTTCAAGTTCTGCCTTATATAATAATACTATATATTAATAATACTGTACTGAAACAAATGACTGCTGTGCATGATAAAGAACTCATGAGTAAGCCGTGTTACCTAGACTTCACAGTACATCTGCTGTGGAGTGGGTTCTGGCCTTTATCAGCTGGTGTTCTGTTGAGTTTCTCAATTTTATTTAAGAGAACTTTTTGAGGTGGTGGGGTGTTTTTATTCAAAGATAAAAGTGTCTGTCAAAGTTGCCAGGTGCTTGGAAGAGGTTTATTGTCATCCAGCAGCAGCTGATATGGTACCTGCTGCCATACCTGCCACAGATGGCTATTCTTCACGTTCTGCCTCACAGGCTACTAGATCAGTACAGAAGCAGGTTGGAGGCTGCTACAATGCTGACAGGAGATCAACAACTGAAGTTTCACCTCACTACAACAATCTTTTCAGGGTTTCAGGTGTTCCTTTCATCATATTTACATATAAACTCAAGAGGTATCTCTATGGTTATAGTATATAAGTATAATCAACATTTTAAGGTAAAATAGGTACTAAGAAAAATGTGTATCTCTTGAGATAATTTTTTTTGTATGTAGTATAATTAACTTGCCACTTCTTGTTCTAAAATTGAGGCAAATGATGGACTAATTATTTAAAAGCAGTACTTCAGAACATTACAACATTTCAGGAATTAATTCAGGGAATTAAAAGGACACAGGAAAACTTAAGAATTCTGGAATTAAGTATTAGGGAATATTTATTGGTTTGATCTACATACATTTTTATACTATACTTTTATAAAACAGAATGAGTACCCATAAAGGAGAGGGTGGGGTTTTTTGGGGTTTTTTTTGCTTTTCATTCTTTGCTTGAGGGCTTGTGTTGGAAAAAAGATTTTATATCATTGATTTAAATCACTTAACGGGAAAAAAATGTATTCTAGACCAGGAAAGATAAGTATAAGGACGCCGAAAGACAAATAAAGCATTTTTATGGCGTATAGAATACAGTTGTTTACCTGTGAATGCTTGTCTACATAGATTTCATTCTCAGTATGCATACATAAATACACAGATCAAATTTGTACTGCCAGAACTGCCTCCTGATACTGTGCCTGTAGTCAAGAGGTCAAGTTGCCTGAGCATACCACTGTGGATTTCCAACTGATTAAGATATGACCTAAAAGAAATTTTTGTTTGGGGTTTTTGTTGTTGTTGTTGATTTGAGGATTTTGTTAGTTTGATTGGGTTTTACAGTGGAAACAATAGAAAAGGAACAACAGAGCATCCCCAAAGGTAATAGCTCTACTTATGTGTGTGCAGAAGCAAATCTATGGGGGTTTTTTATTAGAAGTAAGACTGTTAAAAAGCTAAGTGAGAAATGCTCTTGGATGAGTAAGATCTTTAATACACTGGTGTATCCATACCAGTAGAAATGTGTGAAGCTGTTAAACCTGATGTACTCTTCTATACTTATAGATTTGGTGTATTTATTAATAACCCATATTACTGTAACTTGAGAAAAAAAACTGATGACATCAAGATTTGCACTCTCTGAAAAATGGTTATTATGTACTTTTCATATATTTTAGAATAGTTATTCTCATCTGACAATCAGTGGATACATTGCAGCAAGTTCTATTGATCTATCTACAGACAGCTTAGAGTAGCAGGAACCTCTGGAAAAGGACTATGAAAAATAAGATATATCTGGCAGAAAAATATATGCTTTGATCTGGTCTCCAGGTGTGCTTTTGCACTGTCATGTCACTGCTCGTGGTAAATGTTTTGTAAACACATTTATTCTTAGAAAAAAATATATTATTATTGAAATGTTTTCATGTGACCAGAGGGGATGATCTAAGTCCTCGATCAGGTCCGTTAGCACATGAACTCCATAGAACTCATACAAAGTTCTGTATGACTTTTTCAGTTTCCCAAGGTCTGCCAGCAAGTAATTGCTCGATAGGCAACAATTGACAGAAATTTAATACAGGGAACTTTCCTTCCTTCCGTCCTTCCTGCCTACCTTCCTGACTTCCTTTCTCTCTTTCTTTCCTCTCTCTCCATCTTCTTTCTCTCTTTCCTCTCTTTTCCTCTTTTTCTTTCTTTTTTTTTCCTGTTATGGTAGCCAAGCATTGAAACAGATTGTCCAAAGAAACTGCAGTTTCCATCCTTGGAGATATTTAGAATTGAACTGCACAATGTCCTGAGAAACCTGTTGTAGCTGACCCTACTGTGAGCAGGTGAGGTTTAATTAGATAAACTTCAGAAGTCCTTTCTAATCTCAGTTAATCTGGGATTCTGTGGTGCCCTGTAATGGTTATGACAGAATTGCCTTTCAGACACTGTTAATAAAGACTCTTAGAATTTACTTCTATGCAAGTATCTAGTTAGTCGCCAAGAATGGGATTCATCTCACCTGTAGCTATCCATTAATTAATCTGTGTAAACTATGTCACCGTAATAAATTAAGAAAAATCTCACCATCTGCTTTAGATGTCTGTTCTGGGATAGAATGCAAACTTTTCTCCTTTCCTTAATATATACTATTCTTTGTACTTTTGGTTTTTGCTAAGGAATTGAATATTGTTTTGACTTTTCTGTTTGTGTAATGTATGTGGATTGTGGAGCTCACAAAGACATTTGAAAGACAAAACCTGGTGGAACCAGATATGAATGTTAACAACACATCTGCTACTACACAGCAGCTAACTGGATTTACTTCTATTAATTGTGGAGAAAAACATACATTAAACAAATACTTTAATGAAGTGGATTTTCATCCCTCTGTTCTGTCACCTACTTTCACTGCCTGTGTTTAATATTTCGTTATCCCCTTTAAGACTGTCTAACATATGAAATATGTTCTGAACATATATTACTAATAATCAAATTGGTACACTAATACAAAGCTCTTCATGTTCAGTATTATTTTGTTTAAAATCTTGCTCTGCAAAAATTCTAATTTTGATTATGTTATTGGATAAATACTCCTAGCAGAAAGCAAAATTCAGGGGTTTGAGTTTTACACACAGTTTTTCTTCATAACGTAATACTTTTTCAGCTTTCCCCTTAATCAAGTTCTATTCAATTACAGCAGTATACTCCTGGTTTCTGAAAAATGCTGAAACTACATGATGCCTTTGACTCCTAATCCTGCGTTATCAAATTGAATTGATTATGTTGTATTCACTGGATTTGTCATCACTCTCATTATTCCTTTAAGCTTTGTCTTTTATCATTTTGGCCAGACACATTAGTATTCATTCTATTGTAATTTCCCCGTTCTCAATATCTGTAATCATATGCTGTTTTTAAACATATGGTATTATATCTGCTACATCAAGAAGGTAATTACTTTTGACATAGTGAAGTTACTAGCTATGTAGGTTAGCATGGAATTTCATGCAAAGTGAGTGCTTTGAACACTGATCCATTATTTGAACTACATTTGTAACTGCTAGAAGCTTGAACTTGGTAACTTTCCAGACCTCTTTCACGAGCAGTCATTTTCCCTAGAGTTCTGATAAAAAAGACCTAGAAGAGTAATTGCAAGCCTGGCCTACTTCTGGTTTTATTTAAGTGTAACCTGCTGTCCTGCATTTTTATAGTCTCTAACTTTTAAATGTATTTTTTACTGTGATTGCTTTGTGCTCAGACTTCTAAGCAAGCCAGGTATATAGGAAAATCTGTGGGAATTCTATGTAAATGGCTGTTGCAACAAGAAAAAAAATTTAAAAAATTAAACCTTTCATTTAAAAACTATATATAATTTGATATTTTCTACGTTTCTGTATCAAAATAAATTTAAATTACCTTTTGAGCTGACAAATACCTTCTGTTTTCTAATCATCGAAAAGGTTCTAGTAATATTTAAATGTCTTCTAGTCTTTGCAGTATCCATCTGCACAGAAGTTCATTGTGCTTGATATTCCCAGCTACTTTAAAGCAGAAAGAATCATGATATTGGGAATAAAACTCTTGGCATACCTGCCAATTATAGCAGATGTTGAGTTTCTTGTATGAGGTAATTTGAGAACACTATTTATGCCAGTCAGTATCTCCTGTCATTTAGTTTCAAAGCCAGTGAGATCTACGAGCATCACTTACTCCTGGAACAGAAAAATCCTCAATAGCATCTTCTGTCTTTGAAAAATGGAACTCTAAGAAACTTCCTACAGGCACAGTTAACTTCCATATGATTGGAAAACAAACAAAGAAACAAAAACGAATGCAAAACAACAAGAGTACATTGACTAGTACAAGTATTCCAGGTTGGGGAAATTATTGGTTTTCCAGTAACTCAATTTTTTTCCTGATTTTTTGAATACTATCAGCATTCTAGGTTAAGATTGATTTACTTTGTAGATTTTTGAACCAACCAAACTTTATAGCATGTGGGCTAACGTTCATCAGCATAGCAATTGTACTGTGTTGAAAATCTTAAAATGTGATTTTTGTAGTAGGTTCTCAGGAGCCTAAAATGATTAGGATTACTTTTCTTTGAAGAATAGTAAATAAAAGATATGAGGTGTTCCACACAGGTCACATTTTGCATTTACATTTCGGAGCAGTTAGTGCAATTACTGAATTAATTATGCTTTGCTCTTAAATATTATTTTGAATATATTCAAAATAAATTATAATTATCAACTTCTGCAGTTTAAAATAACAAGGGATTTTAGAGTCATGAGAAACCTCTAAGTCTTTCTGTTATTTATTCGAAAAACCTATTATTGGGTATAATACGAAGAGTGTCTCAAACACAGGTTGCACAGGTTGCTCCTCTGTTACATTAGATACTGTTACATTTCCTGGAGTTAAGTAATCCTTAGGGATGATTTAGCAGCATCCAGGAAGTGTAAACCCTGTCAGTTCAGCTTTTCCTTCAGTTTAGTTGAGGAAGTAGAGGTTCCTGTATGATTCCCTTGAGCAAGTAACTGCTCACCAGCAGTGGTAAGTTCTGATAGTAGCTGGATCTGAACCAAAGAGAGGAGTACAATGGGAGGGTTGCACTATTGGATTCTAGTGCAAGGTCTCTAGTCCTGTAATTGAAAAACATTGTTCAAAATCTTAGAAAACTTAGCTTGTATTGAAGTTTAAATAATGTGAATTCCTGCTCAGAAAAAAAAAAATATTTAATGGAAAATAATTATTTTCCATTGGTTGGGATCTCTGCTTACATGGACATTACAGTAAATAGAGGAACCATTGACTAACCATTATCTGTAAGTCTCGGTTTTGTTCTCAGATCAGTCGTATCTGTACAGATGTGAAGAAGCTAGAGTGCTTCAGAAAATAAAAGAAGGAGAAAAACAGATCTTCCAGAATGCTGTGATACGTTTTTGCAATGAAGGGAGTCATAGGATGGGGGGATTAAAAAGGAAAAATTGTATAACGCAGATGGGTGGGGAACATTGTAGGGTCAGGACAAGTCAAAACAAATATATACATGGTCAGGTAACAGGGGATTGGATATTCAGGATGACATGTTTAGGAACAAGACTTGAAATAATACATATTATTGGCCTGAAGAAAAATAAGGTGGCTGTACTCTTCCCGGGTACCTCTCAAGTATGAATGTATCAATGTCAATGTATCAATCCTAAAACTTTCTGTATTTGGCCTGGTGGAGACAAGAGGTAATAAATACCTTCTCATAAGCCAAGCAGTAGCCCTACTACAGTGTGTCATGTTGCCTCACCATTTTACCCTCTCATTACTTCAAATTTTAACAAGCTTGTAGAGTTGTAATCAACAGTGGCTTCTGCACCTCAGACCTTTGACCAGAGAGTTTGTGTTATTTCAGGTAGCCAGTAAATCTTTATGTACAGTTATGGAAAACATAAAATGACTTCATAAGCCAATCCTATTTTCTCTTTTGATGTCACATGGGTCAAATTGTCATAAAGATTAAACTGATTACTCAATACTCTTGAGAAAATTGTGCCTGATTAACAGTAAGATGCCCTGCCACTTGGCTTGGCCTCCCAGCAATTTTTCATACATAGCTTTTTTCTTCTTTTCAAAAGGAAAGGCACAACACATTTTTCACTATTACTAAGTACACAATGTGGAGCTGGAGCAATTTCTCTCAAGTCTTTGTTGTCTTACATCTGCTTCAGAAATTAGAAGTGCCTTTAATACCTTTAAATGACTGTTCCTAACACTGTCCATTTGTGTATAACTAAGCAGTTGCTAAGTGCTTGTTTGCAGAAGAAAAAGGCTATGCCTATTCTGCATATCTAAGTAGACCAAGAATATACCAAATTAAAAATGTTTTGTTGTTCCTATTAGCTGAAATAGACTGCTCTCCATCTAAAGTTTGTACCTTACAGCTTTTCAGCCACTATTTTCTGTTTTGTGGGATAAAGAAAAAAAATTATTTAGTCTATCTTGGCATGATTTATTGTAAAAGATTTTTTTTTCTTCCAGGCTGGGCAGATGCAAGGCTGTTAATCCTCACTTACATCATGATTTACATTATAGAAAACTGTCATATATTCAAATACCAAAGAAATACTGCAGTTTAAAGTATCACAAACACTAAATCATATGGCAGTTCAGTCATTGTGTGTATCACAAGCAGGTTTTACACTATTAACTCTAAAATAATAATTTGACAATGATCATTTAGAACTATTTGGTATTCATAATTTATTTAGTATCACAATAATTAAGTCAGGAAAGTTTGGAAGGAAGGGATAAAATATACTGAAGATAGTCACTTTAGAAATATGAGTTCCTATCCAGTCTTTCATGATATAAGTAAGAATGAAAGAATCAGAATATTTTTCCTTACACAAAACAGAAATACTATTCCAGTGTTGTGTTTCTATCATGGGTAGCACTGTCTTTAAATCCTGGAGCAAATTTCTCACCAATTGCACAACACAGTTAACCAGCTGAATCCTGGATATTTGGTCCACAAGGATACTGTGAGGGCCAGTATGAAAAGCTTTGCTGAAGTCCAAAAAGATCACATGTAATGGCTTTCCTAGATAATTAGGTGAGTTACCCTGTCATAGAAGGAAATCAAGTTTGATAAGCAGGACTCCCTGTTCATTGCACTGTGCTGGCTGTGCCTGATGACTGTGTTGCCCTCCAGGTGTTTTTCAATACTTCCCAGAATCATATTTTCCATGATTTTAGTGGGCATTGAAGTGAGACTGACAGGCCTGTAGTTTCCAGGGCCTCCTTGAAAACCAGGACAACATTTTCTAGCTTACAATTGACTGGGACCTCTCTGGGTTCCAAAGACCACTTGAAAATCATCAGTTTTAATGGATTATTTTGAATATGTTTATCTTTATAAATATTAGTAAAAATAATAAGTTTATTGATGAGAGGTATTTAATTGCTTTTATAATTTACATAGAAGCGCCCTGAGGGAAGTGGAGTTTTAAACAAAAGACAGCAGAATTATTAGTGGTATGGAAGAAAATATAGATTTTTTAATATGCCTCAATATAAAAAATGAGATATCTTAACCATTCTTTTAAGAATTAACCTCAGCATGACTGTTTGTATCTGTGTTTGATTTGAGGGGCAAGAATGGTCCAGTGTACATTTTTTTTCTCTGTTGAAGAGAGAAAAAAGACTGATACAGGACAATCTGCTGCATGTTTCTTATTCTGAAGGGCATGTTTCAAACTTCATGTTATGTAATGCTCTAGTATTTCCTCTGAAATTTAACCTTGGCACCATATCTTTCAGTTATTCTGGTGTTTGTGGCTTCTACAAACCATTTTCATATAAGCAGAGTATGTTTCAGACCTTTAGAAATACCATGACTTCCAAATCTGAATGATCATCAGCCTCCAAAAATATAGAACTCTTCCAAGATGCATTGCATCTCATTAGCACACCTCTCTCTCCATGAGTCCTCATAATAATTGGAAAAGTACCTGTTTAGACACCCAACTGCAGCTTTTAGCTGTGGCTATTATGATATCAGGTAAACAAGCTTTACATGTGGACTAGATTTCTGTGAATGTGGTTACAACATGTGGTTCTTTTAGGCCAAAAAATATTTATTTTTTTATTGAATTTATTTTAGTACTTTGAAAAGAAAAATCTTGAATTTCAAAATTAAAGAATATAAATTAAGAATTTCATTATCACTATTAGAAATGGAATACTTATTTTTTCATTGGTCTATATCAAAAAGCAGTAGGGGAAAGAAATGAAGGGATTAATTTTTTTTTCATATCATGCATTGAAGCAGATAGGTCTATTATTCTACTTATTTCTTAAGCTAAGTCTTCTATCTAAGATATGTTAATTTTTTCTTCTAGTAGTTGCTTGCCTTTTATATTCCACCTTTTTCCTTAACCTCAAATGCAGAAAAGAAATAGAGTATCTATCAGCAATGTTCTGATGCTAAGTTATAAATCCTGACCACCTCTAAAATTGTGAACCATTAAATCTTACAGCTTTTATTTAGGACTACTGGACAGCCATCATGTTGAAAGGTAGGTTCCTGTCCAAGACTGAAAAATAAAGCCAAGTTCTATAATACTGACTCATCCAAAATTCTGTAGTTATGGGGGATTTTTTTCCACATTGAATAAATTTCCTCAGGATCAAGTAAAGAACTGTAAAACTCTGTTATTTATCATCCATTCACTTAAGCATAGTAGCTTCAGGAATTGTAAAAAAAATATGTGAGGAAAAGGACTTGTTGAAATTTCAGAATTTACATTCCCATATGGTCAATAATCCAGGAAATGAACCTCAGTAGCTCACATAAATAAAAATATAAGAATTGCTTGGTTAGAAATTCAGCCTTCAAACTTTTTTTAAGATTTAGGTTGTTCATATTAACAGCATGTTATATGTGTTAGAATTGCCAAGTCCTAGTTAAAACCACCTGAATCTTCCAACCACAGTATGCAGTGAAAATTATACCAACACTGAGTATGGAGCACTTCAGAATAAATTCACTATATTTTACTTGAGTTGCTTCTACAGCCAAAGCGTATATTAGATAATCATTTAGTTTATTTTGTTCAGGTATTTTTCCATGAACTGGTATGGCTGATTAGGAATTGACACTACTGGCATGGAAACTGTGCGCTGAATTTTGGTCTCTCTCCCTCTGTCTGTGCTGCAGACAGCACAGTCCAGGAGCAGAATGCAGGGGAGTCATTCTCAAACAAACTGTGCCCTGCTTCTTTCCCCGCCTTCGCTCTCAGAACCAGTCTTAAAGGTGTAGAACTTAATATCCAACATAAACAGAACAAACAGTATGGGGATACAAGCTTCATAAAGTCACCCCAGGACATGGGGTCACAGGAGAGGTCTTTGAGACCAGGGGAAAGAAATGGCTGTAGACACCCTTCTAGTTTAACATCATGTCCTTTCTGTTTCCTATTCTCTTTGAAAGCATACTAACACGTCTGACACAGCAGCACAGTGAAGCACTTGAACAAACACATTGTTTGGACATCTTGGGACTCAGAAATTCCTCAATTTTCATAAAATGAAATGCTGTTACTTTCCATCTTTTGAGATAGAATTTGTGCTTTGGGGCATCTTATCACATTTATGCATTTTGAAGTCTTAGAAAACATTGCAAACTCCAGCATCCTGACTTCTGAAATTAGTTCTTTTTATTTTTTCAGTTTTTACAATTACAGTTACAGTATCTTCTATATTTCTGGATTTTGGAGATCTTTCTTTTTAAATAATTGAGTTGCTAATTTGTGCTGTGTAACTGTGTAAAATGAATGTCAGAAAGACACAACAGATAAACATAAACAGGGCCATGCCTTTAGTGCAGTAACAGCTCTTGTCCTTTGCATGTTTTTTTAATATAGCTAGAACCTCCTTTCTTTGTCATAATATGAAAGATTTCAGACATCTAAAAAATAATGATTACAATATACATTTCTAAATTTGTGTCAATATACATTTCTAAATTTGTGTCAATAACTGCTAGCTTCAGCCTACTTGATCAGCACTAATACAAGAGTCAGTAAAGGCTCGAAAATGAAAGAAAAATATGCACTTATTATGATCTGCTCTTTCTCAACTGTAAATAATGTTGTAGTTAAGTCTCTTACATTTTAGAATTATATGTCTTTGTAACCGGATGATTTCACTAAAATATTTACTTAGATTTGAACATAAATGGTAGAACTGTGTGCATAAATGAGACTTCCATTGAATAGATGAATTAAACATTTCTCAAAGGTACAAGTGAAAAATAAGTACTTATTTTAATTGTTCTGATTATTTATAATATACTTTTAAACTTGCCAGTTCCCACCTAGTAAATAAATAAGATTCCAAGAGTGACTTTTTTTTTTCCTGGGAGTCTCCCATACAGTAACCATAAAAAGTTTATTGGTGCATCCACCTAAGGCTGATGTCGCAGTCATAAATTTTTAATTTTATATTTAGGTTTCTTCTTTTGGTTCTCTGTGCCTGTTTTGTTCTGGAACATATCCACAACACCAGATATCAGCACTTTTCACTTGAGCTGCAATGTTAACAATAAGATACTGCTTCAGTGCCATTATCAGAATTGTCATCTGAAAGGCAGGGCATTTTTTTTTTTTACTCCTCAGTGTTATGATAAAACTAAATATACGTATCTACAGATATCCATTTTTCTGTAGGCATACATTTCATAAGAAAGCAATTCTGTGTACAGTCCTACAAGCATTTTCTAATGGGTGTAATGCTTCCTGTCATGAACTTGATTTTACTGTATGCAAGCTGCAGAATCTAAACCTCAGCTAGCTGTATATGTTTTGTTACACCAATTTTAAAATCTTTGTAGGATCTATAAGTTTTTCTTTCGAAAAATGTAGATACTTTCTTTATGTATATTATGTATCAGTTATATATACTTTTTTCCAAGGCCTTAGTGCGTTTAACTAAAAATTGCCTTTATCATTTTTTTTTTAATTAGGAAAAACAAAAAACAAGCAAATACAGTTTCATTGAGTTATCATTAGATAAAGTTATTTCAAGTGATTTTTACAGAAGCACCTTCTTTGCTACTTAAAAATCACTACTGTTATTGCTATAGCAACTGTTGAAAGTATCATGCCCCGTTTGCAGGGTAAGCAAGTGTGGGTCATACAAATGATGCAGATGTTCTCAGACTTAATTTACAAAAGCTGTTTAAATAACAATTTCACCGAACTCTAGCACTATAAACATTGTTCCGTATGTTTTAGAGCTATTAAACTTAATCCACTACATTTGTAATGGATGGTTAATCATTGCTCTTTACTATTTTCAAATGAAAACATTTCAATACCAACATTTGCTACAGTAAAATAACTTAATTTATACTAATAAAACATTACCTTGTTGAGATTGTAAAGTATCCACCCATGATCAACAAATTCATTATAAAACTTCTGAATACTTTTTTTCCAAATCTTTGCTTTAAGATAATGCCTTACTTTAAAAACTACTTTGGTTTTTTAGTACTACAGGCTATTATTATATGCAGCTTTCACTTACCAATTAGTTAAAATGTCTTTATGAAGCAAGTGTGATACAAGCTTGATTAGGCTACTACTGGTAACTATTTCATTCAGATTTGGGTAAGGAAAAAGCATAGTAAGAGCGACAAGAAAAGCAATAGAAATTCCTCAAGTACCGAAGTGTTTGCCTAATGCATAGGGTAATCCCTGGGAATGTAATTTACTGGGCATAATACAGCATTGGCCTATAAAATGTAAGCAACTGCTTACGCAGGTGCATTTCATCTGTGGAAATGAAGCAAATAAATGACTCATTCTTCTAAGCAGTGGGAGGTAAGGTCAACATGTTTTTGTTTCCCAGGAGATGACAGATGATGAGGTGAGATTTGATTTCATAATTGAAAGCCCCAGCAGGCTCATAAGAAAAACAGTGCAGTTTCAAGGGGAAAAAATATTCTAATGTACTCTAGTATTTGTCAGTTTTTGATTCTTTTGAAATCAAATTCGTTCAAACTTAAAAATAAATAAATACTAACTAAACTTTGAAATATCATTTTCCATTTAAGAAGAGATGGTAACTTTATATTAACAATCATTATAATATGTGTGTTTCATAAATGTTAGTTTTAAGGTCAGATTTGACAAGAAATTATGGTTCTGTTCTGTCTATAAAGCACATTGATTTCTGCTGGTGTAACAAACTGCATAGAATTCTACTCTTCAGCACAGAAAGTTGCTATGTGGGTACAGCCGCTCCCACTGCCTTACTTTTGCAGCAGTGGCTTTAAAGTACTTAAAACTGGAAGATTCTTAAATGCTTCATCAGGACTCAACTTTGTTTTCCACCTTCAGATCCTAGTCAGAATTTCCGATACTGTGAAATAAAACCTTTGAAATTAGATGAAGAAAACCAAGGAGGTACATTGAGTGTCTTTTCAGAATAAACTGTCTTTGAATATTGTGGGACTTTCCCTATTCCTTTTGCTCTTAGTGTCTTGACATTTTACCTAAAATTAGATTAACAGGCTTTACTTAGCGTGATGATACATGCTTCTAAATGTAAAATTAAAATCAAGCAAATAAACCCCCCACACTGCAGTAATCAAATAGAAGCTTGCCTGCCTTTTCTCAGAAAGTTACAATAGCATTTAAATTAATTAGTCACATTGCCTTTTATTTTATTCATGAGCAAAATTATTTTTAAGTGGAAGCACCATTTCAATTAAACTCCAAATATACAACCTGAGTCGACAACAATGAAACATCTGATCTTACAGATCACTGCATGTCACACCTACCACATATTCTAAAATTGCTGCGTCTAACATGAAAGACTGATCAGTAATTACTTTTCTTGCAAATTAACATTTGGTCTCCTAATATTTCCATTATAAGGACAAAAAAAAAAAATGCATAGACCCATCAAGAAAATGCTTATTAGAATCTTAAACTCTGTTATTTGCTAGACATTAGATTTCATATGTTACAATGGTTAAAAATGATATTTAGTAATACTGCAGTTTTCTGTGAAATTTGGGTGAGATTTTTAGCATTATTGTTTGAAAAACAAATTATCTAGATTAATCAAACACATGTCTGTTGCCTGGATGGTCCAAGAGTTTTCTTTTCTTTTTTTCTGAATAAAGATTTACCTGTCTGTTAGCAAAACCTATTGACAATGTCATTATGTCATGATATCAAACTAGAAGTTCTGTTTTTTCCACTTAAATCTGTACAAGATAATTGCACATATTGGTGATACAGGGTTTTTTAAGTCCTTACTTCTTGTATTAGAACAGCCTAGTTCTCCTGTGATTTCTTGGTTTCTTCATTTTGCCCTTTTGCCTTTTATGTTCCTGGCTTTATATTGACTAAGAGTATGCCAACCACAATGCTAGAAAGTTACTCTTTTCTGACAATGTATGAAACAGGACAAGAGAAATTGCCCCTAAAAATGTGATTGTAGGTTGTTTATGAAGCTGATTATAAAAAGGTTACATAGCCAAACTGTAATTCATTCTCAACTGTTTTCAATTTGTTTGTTTAAGAAAAGGAAGAATGTCCTGATGAGAAGTGTTGAGGTACCCCGGTGAGCAGCTGCAGTGGGAGCCGCAGGCTGAGCTCTGGGAGCCCAAAGCAAAAGGCCAGGAATTGCTGACCCTTTGCACAACAAAGGTCCTGGACACCTGTGGCCTGGCCAGGGGACCAGACACTCAGAGACAGGGCAGGAGCTGAGGGTTCCAGACTTTTCTGTGCTTAGACTGTGTGGGGATGAAAGCCCAGGGGGTCCTTCATTTGGGGTTCCTCCTCAGAGGCACCAGCTCAAGCTGGTTTTCTCTTATTTAGTTACTGCACCAGGACCAGTTCATCTGAGACTGCTGTGGGAAACCCAGGTTTGAGCCAGCTCAAAGCCTGGTGTGACTGTGTGAGTGTGGGGCTGTGGCTGCAAAGGCACCTCGGTCCCAGCTCAGGTGTGCGAATGTGACTGACAGACTGGCTCCTGGACAGATGGACAGTTTTCTTAACAAGAAGCATCAGTAACTTCTTTTTTTTTCCCCTAGGCAAGATACCAGCCCTCATTACTGAATTTATTTCTCATCCTTCCTGCTTCAATACTTAAATTTAACAGAAAAATAATGAGCAAACAGTAGCAATGTATAGATTTTCTTAATTTCTGACAATGATCTAAACACAAATGCAAAGTTTAAAAATACTGTCTCAGAATTTTATTAGAGAGTTCCAATTTTTTTCTGAATTCCTATTAAGTCTGAAAATGCTTGCAAACAAGTGTACAATATCTCAGCTGATAAATGGAAAGCTAGCCAGGGTGGTACCAATTCCTTGATAGTCGAAGTTATCATCTGTATAACTTTCTTTTTTGCATACCTTCTGTTTTCTAATACAGAGAAAAAAAGCTATGTTTTAAGAAACCTTAAGTGTAATATAAGGTATATTTATTGAATAATGTAAGAAAGGCAGTTAACAATGAAATTAAAATAAAACACACACATCTTTCAAGTATTTGCAAAGCAAGGGATTTAATAAGAGAGGGTTTTTTATTACCAGGATCCATAACTTATTTGATATATTCCTTATAAGTCTCTTCTGCTCAATATGATCAAAGCCCAGTCTCCAAATTAGCTAAAGTCTGCCTGATGTTTTATTGTTTATAAGGCATACCAACTGTGATGCCTCGTGGTGTTGATTTAATCTCCTGTCACTTTACTTAGCAGATATCAAGTATCACAGACACTCAAGGTATAAATTTGCACTTAAAAAGAATACAAGCATTTAGGAACTCCTATGCAGTGCAACATCCTGGAATACGCCAGGAAAGGAAGGAGAATGGAGCCTCATCAGCTAAGGCTTTTATGGCCATGCTTTTTATCTCATTCACATTTGCATTTAAAATATGTTTATGATTTGTGGAAACAGGGATGGAAAACAGTAGTCTGTTCTGGCTGTTCTAATCACAGAACTAGAAAATTGGGTTCCCTCCTCTCTGAATATTTAATGCTCTATTTTACAGATCTAAAGCAGCCATGATAAGATTATCTGTCATTGTGGAGTACTTAGAAATGAACTCCAAAAAGTGCTACAGGAAACTTGTATGGCTAAGGATTGTCTAAATGAAGAAAATTAATGATAAATTCTGAAACTATTTGTCTAGAAAAAATATAAGGCATCTCAAGAAGGCTTTGAAGAACAACTAGCACAATGCATCTTATCTATTAACACATTTTTCCTCTGAATTTCAAGAGCAAGATGTCAGTGAGCAAGGTTGATGAATAAATATTAAAAAAAAATGGAGAAGCCAGGGACACTACATAAAAACTTTACATCTTTTTAAACTTTATTCTATCTGCATATATAAGAAACTGAGGAAACATTTAGGTTGGTATCGTTCCTTGAATGTGAGTTTTCAAAAAATCCTGTTTGGAGAATAAACTACATGAGCGATGGGTGAATAAACAGAGAAAATGAGCATAAGAATTTTTGATGCCTTCAATGACAAGCCAGTTTCAGGCAAGACATTATCTGTGATGACAGAAAAGGTTTTAGAATAGCTCCAGGAAGCTACAAGCCGTAAGACTGATGTCCTGCTGTATCAGTTAATGTAATAGAAATAATACTTAAGAATAGAATTGGTGAACACACAGCTAAATATTACCTAGTTAGGAACAATTAACATGTTGGGTTTAAGAGAAATTCTACCCTAAAGCTTCTTGGCAGATTTGGAAGAGTTAGCAGTTGTGTGAATAATGGATTGATGGAAGCTTTCTAAATTTCCAGAAGTCTGCTTCTGAGTCTCACAAAACAGACTTTTAAGGAGAGGGAACTGCTAGAGGGTAGGAAACAGTAAAACAGTAAAATTTTATTGTAGCTGAAGATCAGTGGTGAAACTCTACAAGCCAATAAGTTCTTTAATGCCTTGAAAATGGAATAATCAGTGGAATGAAAAACAGTTCATTGAGAAAGTCAAGTTGATCAGCTGGAGAACTGGTTAACTATATTAGTAGAAGAAAGAGTCTTAGGACACTGTGGGACTGTATTATGAAATAGCATAATGAAGTTGAACATATTTTTTAAATGGTGCACAGGCACAGAAGGAAGTTTAAAAAATCCTGACTTGTTTTACAGTGACAGACTAAGGCGCAGTTTTTGGGGTCATGCCTGATATTTGTATAAAGTGTCAACTCAATATAGAGTAATAGTAAAAAAAAATCCCCAATTAAGTGTTGGAAACTATTAGAGAAAATAAATGGAAAAGTCTATAGCATCAAGGTATAGTATAATTGTTTGTATCTTGAATGCTTGAAGTTTCTGTCTTCCCATCTGTGTTTAAAGAGATGTAATAGAATACTGACTGATCTGAGAAGATCAAAGTCTTTTAGTGCGAAAGCCATCAAAGCTACATCTGAAGAATAGTAGGAGACTAGTTTTTTACGTTTGGTCTGTTCTTGCCTTTCTATAATCATTCATTTAGAGGACTCCTGGAGAATGAAAACTCCTGAAATTAAACAATAAGCTAGTGGTAAGACTTCTTGTGATAAAATTTGTAGCTTCATCCTCATTATGACAAAACTCTTGGTTGGTTGTCATAAATCAGGGTAAAACAAAAAAATAAGAACATACCATTTCGGCCTTACCATCATGCAATTCATTAGTTGATTTATTTTACCTTGAAATGCCAACATAGTCTGTCCCTTTTACTGTAACATTATTAGTTTTATAGTTTTGCTTCTACTTAGAAGAAGACTTGTTTGAAAATCTGTTACTCACTTCCTCTAAATCCTTGCAACAGTGCTGTGAACAATTGATTATATTATCCTCACTCCTACTTTCATTTTTTTTCCCATGAGTAGTTCAAAGAAGACATAAAATCAGTTGAATTCTATTCCTAGAGATAACTTCTGAAATGAGGATTTTCACATGGAAGGGCACATGGCCTTATTGTTTCACAAGTTGATTTCTTCTCTCTCACAGACCCCCGGAGTAGAAGTTTCCACGTGAGAGGTATTTTTTGCAAGAGTTTGAAACAAGTGTTCCAGGAGTCTTGCTCTTAACCAAAACAATGATCAAGAAACTGAAAAGTGTGTCATGAAACCTGAGAGTTATCTTCCATTTCTAAAATTTGATCTTGTTAGTGAAACGGAGCTTAAAATTTTGGCTTCCTTGTGACAGCAAGAATGCAGAACTTGTCCCAAGTCTTGACAGCTGTTGCGACACAGTTAATGTAAAAAAAAAAGCTTATATTCTCTTTCCCTGCAGAAAATCCTGCAGAGTAGGTTTGTCTCATGGAAAGGAAACACAGAGAGCTAACTAAGGCAGGGCTAATGAAACAATTGCACCACATGGAAGTTTTTAATATGTTTGGTGAGTTAAAGTCATAAATTTAATACTCCAATTAAGCTTTTCTTAAAAAATAACCAACAAGATAAAATCATCAGGGTCAGGTTTGAAAGTTACAGTAGCTATGCTGGTTTCAGTGTTTGTTCTGAAATTGTCCTTGACAGCTGAGTTGAGTAAACCTTGTTATATAAATCATTATGAGCATTTCAAACTCCCTCAGGGTGCTTGCAGAACTATAGATGAAAAGGGCTTATTCAGTCAAACACAAACCTGTTCTTCAAGGTTTGAGGATTTCTACCAAAATCACATTGGAAAATGAAAAGCAGATGTAGCCTTAAAAACAACCATAAACTATCTACAGCTATCAAAACAAACTCCAGTGTTCCCACTCTTCCAGAATTTTTGGACTATTTTGTATTTGGAAAGTTACTAATTTCCTGGTTTTCTTTTATGTTTATTTCACAATGCGTCTCTGCTTGTCCCAGAATCATAGATTCACAGAATCATTAGGGTTAGAAGGGATCTCTGGAGATCACACAGTCCAATCCCACTGCCGAGACAGGGTCACCTGGAGCAGGTGACAAAGGAACACATCCAGGTGGGTTTTGAATGTCTCCACAGAGGGAAATTCCATGACATCTATGGGGAGCCTTGAAGTAAAGCATCCCCCACACCCCCAGCAGGTGTTTCCAAATAGGGAAAGAGTTTCAGTTTACCTCTAGACATTTTAGGAAGTTTACCTAGATTTTTCCATATCCTTCTGGTAGTAATTGGCTCAGGGCCAAGAGATCTATCAGACCTTGTCACCGTTCTTCAAACACTGTATCTCTGTCTATTGGCTGCAAGCCAAATTGTCCCTCCTAGAACATTCAGTATTTAGGAAGGAGCACTAAGGAAGTAAAAGGGCTTTTTGAAGTGTTTATAGCAAGGTGTCAGAGTTTTCTCAGACACCTGCACGTGGCTTATCTTTTGTTTTCTGTAATGTTTGTTATTTTGATATTTTTCCTTAATAAACCTTTTGCTCTGCAAAAAACCTCTGAAGAGCAGTGTGGCTAATTCATTTTAGCCACTTCTCTGCAAAGGCTGGATTCTCAGAGATTGATACATTTACATGTGGTTCATTACACTCTGACCAGGTGCTAACCTGTATCACAGCCTGTTCCAATGCTGTGCCACTGTCAGTGTAAAGTCCTTACTCATGTTGAGGTGGAACTTGTGTTTTAGTTTATGGCTATTGCTCCTCATTTTGTCACTGGGCACTGCAAAAAGAGTCTGGTGCCATCCCCTTGGCATCCACTTTGGAGATATTTATATGCCTTAGTGAAATCCCCTCTCAGTCTTCTCTTCCCTAGACTTAGTCACCAGACTGTAGTGCCAACTATAATCTTTCTTTGTAAACGTTTAGAGCATTACTCTGTGAAATATTTAGTGTTGTGTAACTTGACAAGGGAGTCCACTGTGTAAGGTGTTACAACAGTTTAACATCTTTCATAGGACAGGTGGGAAGTATTCTTATAATCTAATCATCGACAGGCAGCTGAAGTAAATTTCAATGCTTTAAAGTGATAAATGGGCTAAAACGCAAGTAATTCTAATTAGCTGTATGCATGAGCAATTGAAACTGAGACATCTGTAAAGTAATTACTCTGTTTCACCCCTTAAATAAGTGTGAATGTGAAAATGCTCAGAATGTAAATAGTTCTAGGTCCACACAGTAACAGAGACTGATTACTAAATCCCTCCTGGAGAGAAGATAGCAGTAGCTCCTGATATTGGTTTTGTGTATGCTGGGGAAAAGTGTAGTAAACCCTAATCATCACTATGCTGTATTTCTTGATGTTCCTCTAAAGTTTGTTGCCTATCAGAAAGGTAAAAGATAATCTGAATTTTTCTCAAATGTAATGTTACATTGAAATTATACTTTTAGTGAAATCATAGAAATTGTTGTGATTTCAATTGTAGAATCATTGTGTTTGTAAAAACCTCTAAGATCATGAGTCATTTTGCCCAACACAGAAATACAGGTTTAGGCTTTGAAAATACAGCACCTTTATATGGCAGTGAATATGCACTGTATACGCCTACATTTTAAGAAGAAATTATTTTATTGCTAGGAGTTGTTGAAAGCTTCTTATGAAGATCTGTGCTTGCAATACTGCTTTACTCTGTATGTGTCATATCTTTAATGTTTCACAAATGCCCAAATTCTTAGTAAATTTTTTTCACAAGGTTTTTTGTTTGTCTTTATTTGTGGAAAAATATTAATGGGTAAACTGGAACCATGTGGGAAAGCTCACAGTTTCTTAACATAAAACTTGAAGGCTTCATAACCCCAGGAAATCATTCAGCAATACCTCTTGTCTTCCTGGATCCAGAAAGTTTTGTTTGCTTGTATGTTTGGGTTTTTGGCTTATGAAACCCTACCTACAGGAAACTATCTAAAACATAATGCAAAGCTTTATGATCTTCTTTGTGTCCATGCAGCCTTTGCAGGCTTCAAGAGGGAAGAGTAGAGGGAAGATGGAAAATACAAAGAGGGAAATCAAGCTTACACAGGAATTTTGATGGAGAAGAGAGTAAGAAAGCTAAATTGTGAAAAAAAGCGATGAAACAAAATCTGGCTTTTTGGTGGAAGAAAATGAAGGGGCTAACAGACAGAAAAAGTTGGATAAGGGATGCAATGGGACCAAGCAGGGATTTGTAGTGGAGATCTGAGTTGGGAATACTCCTGAGTTGCAAAAATTATGGAAAATGGCAGGAGAGCAAAGACTTATTTGAACAGGAAGCAGGAAAGACAAGGTAGGATATGTAAGCAGGACCTTTTTGGCAGCATAGTTCTTGTTATATATTTCAGTGGCTTATTTTTTTTTACAGTTTTCTGTGAAATTATTCTTTTCTCTGTGATGATAGGCAGATTAACTTTTACTGAACAGAATCAATGCTAAAAGCATGTTTTTTTATGGGCTTGTAAATTTATGGAATAATATAATAATAATATTTATGGAGTTATACAATATATTTTAGCCCCTTCTAGTCCGTTTCTCTGATTTTTTTTTTTTTTTTTTCAAAAAATGATGTCTACTGATAGCTTGGAACAATGAGTATATATCTGCAGATATAAGTAGAGCACTTATTACATGACGTATTTGCTATGGAGAATTTATTAACATGCCAGTTGTTTTGCCAGGAGTGAGAGCAAGTGCTGCTCTGCTGGTTCAAAATGGAAGGTGAGCAAGAGGCTGAGAATAAGGAGAGAGTACCAGTGTAAGAAAGAAGGTGGACTGTGCTCTTTTTTCTACACTGGAGAAAAGAAGCTTCTATCATGTCATGAAGCAAAGTCAAGATACTCTAAACCTAGAGGTGCTGTTGCTATTACACTGATGTAGGAATTTATCTATTTATATAAAGAAGTATTGTGGCTGGAGAAATGATGGACAGACTGCTGAAAGCATAGAGGTATAATGCTTGGGTTTATAATATCACAGTCTCTCTGAAAATAAGCTAACTATGTAAGGAGTATGAACTTTCACGTTCTGTAGGTCTTAGGTATTTTAAAACTTAAAGGCTAGGTTTGACAACAAAAATGTCTGTGTTGTCTGTACTTAGTCCCTGCAAGAAAAAAATGTTATTATCACTGTTGAAATACACCTTTGTTCCTGCTCCCTGCTCTTCTCAGATACCTTTCAGTCCTTGTTTTTGTTACAAACTCTTTTCTGATAGTAAATCTTGCTATGTTTATCCCAATGGGGCAGGTTTGCTTTGAAGGAAGGACCATTCTCCTCCTTCGTTGCAGTGTTTCTGCTCACAAGTAGTGCAGTAGAAGGGCAAAAGCTAATGGATATTTCCTCTTTGCTGCTGGCACTCATCCCTCTAAGGATAAACTATGAACAAAGAAGATAAAGCCTCTGTCATCACTAAGTTAACCCCTACATTAAAGAACCTGCCTTTGAGCACAGTAAACTTTGGTTAAACTCTTTTGAAGGTGGAGAGGGAAAGGAGACAAAGTGAATGTCAGGGAAATAGGATGAATGTTCACTGACTTAAATGAAAAAATCTATTCATGTAAGCAATCACTGGGGAGAATACTCCAAAATACAGAAATTTAAGTACTCTTGGGATCTTGCACAGTGAAAAATATGAGAAATTAGATAGTGTTTTGACTTATAACAAACTATGAGTTGAGCCAATATATTTTCTCAAGTGGATGTTATCAGTGGTATTTTTGAAGTCAAGGAGAAGTACTGAGTGCTTTATCTGCTCACAGACTTATTAATTAGATTGAGTGAATGAGTGGGTTTTGGGGGAAGATACGGTGGAGGTACAGTGACAGGGAAAGGAAAGGTAGTCTGGGCTTTTTTGACACTCCCCCCCCCACTTAATTATTCAGTGTTTCTACCCCTTGTCTCTCTATCTCTCTCTGAATCTGTCTTCTGCTACAGATTTCTGATCAAAAGTTAATCAATTTATTCACAGTATAGTGTGTCTTAAGATTGTATAATTTCTGACACTGATGAACATATACCCCTGTTGCAAATAAACAAGTGATCTTCCTTCAAGAGTCAGCTGAATTTGCTTTCATTTTGAAGTACGTTTTAGCATCAGGATGTGAATGCTATTCTTTTCTTTGTGCAATAATGCTTCAAAGTGTAACTCTTTGTAAAGTGCCATATAAAACTGAGATTGAAATGTTATTGTCAACAACTTTTAAAAAAAGTCAACAAAAATAAAAAAACCCCTACACAGCAGTCAATTTCAGAGCTATGAAACATTGATATCTGTACTGTAACCTTGAGATCAAGCCGAAAGTACTTTCATATTTTATTTTTAATATCCACTGGCTTTATGGAAAGTCAGTAGATATTATATAACCAAAGAATATTTGTATAAATATTCAGAGTCTGTTTGTATATTTGTATATAAATCATAAACTGTAATTTGTCCAAACATCTAAAAAAAGAAAAAATCCACTCATATGCATAGTGTTTGAAACAAACATAGTGATTGCACCAAATAGGGCTGTTAATTCAGGTAATTTTTAAATAATATTTTGAGCGTGTTACTTGTGTAATGTTCAATTTAACAAAGACAATGGGATTGCATGAAAGTGTTCAGACAATTGGTTGCCAATATCTACTTTACACTGACCAGTGAGTTTAGGTTTAGGATTTTGTTTTACATTTCAATGGCCTACGTATTTGTGGAGAGGTTTAGTGGTTCATATTTCAGAATCACTCACTGAAATGAGAAAGAATTAAGATTATGCCAAACTTAGGTGACAGTAAATTATTTCTGTCATTTCTTGGTTGCTTAAAGCAGAAATTGTGGTTGTAAGCAGTACCATTCTTTTTTCCTTTTCACAATAGAAGGAATTAGAAAAGAAATACTCAAGCAACTGTAGTTGTTACAATTCATTCAATCTATATGAGATGATAGATGTCAGTATCTTTACAATCTAAACAGGCCTCAACTAGTATGTGAGAAGTTATGGCATCTGATATGAAAAGGATTTTCAAACCTACATAAATTTGCCGGTATACCTACGTAAGAATGTTTCGTAGATCCAAAATTCTGAAACCTAATCTGGTCAGCACTTTAGTTATTGCTTTTAAAAAAGAAGGGGGCCTGGGGGAAGGTGTTTATTTCCAACGGTATTAGCAAAGGGATGCAAATAGAAATGTATTTAGGAGAGCTTTTCAAACTTTTAAAATCATCTTCATATAATGCATGTAAGCAACTCTGTAAATCTGAGTGATAGATTGAAGTTCATAATTCTTTTTCTCAGAGTACATGCTACTGTATTTTTAAAATATATTTTAAAGCTTAACATATTGGGGAATAACCATGTTACTGGTTAGGCCGTGGAAGAGGTGAGGGAAGTTTAAAGAATCTGTGGCTTTGATTACCTCTGGAAAGTTAGATATAGTTGCATGCAGGCAGAGGACATAATGTTACATACTCTCCTGAATGTTTTGCAACCTTCTATTTTCTACAACAGAGGAGAACATTCATACAGGAAGATGTGTCACAGTGATACTGAACGACACCTGAAAAACTACAAGTGCAGTGGCCCAATCAACAATTTTCTGATTGCAAATATAGACAGTAGAAATGGAATCAATGTACACAAATGGTTAAAATTTCTTATGCCGCTTTCCTGTGGCAGAGGAAACCATTACTTTCACTGTAAGTAGAGAATATTTATTCAGGATTTAACCAGTCAACTAAAGAGGTGCCCTTCTCAGAGGATAAGCTCTCTAAGCATCTGAGGGATATTATGCAGAAGACTGGCATAAGCTATATTAAAAGAGGTTGCTAAGCTCTGTGGATTTTGTAAGTGAGGTGATAGTATTACATGTGGTCAGAGTTAAAAACATGGTTTAAACACCTGTTGTTACAGCTTAAAAGATAGAATAATTTTGTGTAGTAAATAGTGTGGTCAGTCTGGTTAATATTTGAGTTCTGGGTGGTTTTACATGTCCAGGAAGGCTTCACAAGTGAGAATTCCAGAAATCATGAAATATAGAATATTCTGAGATGGAAGAGAACCATCAGGATCATCAAGTCCAGCTCCTGGCCCTGTGCAGGACACCCCAAGAATCACACCATGTGCCTGAGTGTGTTGTCCAAATACTTCTTCAACTCTCTCAAGTTTGGTGCTGTGACCACTTCCCTGGAGAGCCTGTTCCAGTGCCCAAGCTCAGCTCAGCTCAGAAACTTAAGCCATTGATAAAACTGAAGGAGTAAATGTAGCTCTCTGTCTTGAGCAACTTACTTTAGCTTTTACCAGGAAGGCTGAAGAGTCATAGTGGGCACCTGATCTTAAAAACAGAATAAAGTGAAAGTTCATGGTTATTTTTGTCACTGTGGCTTTTACTGCACTGTATAAATTACAATTCACTGTAGGAATAAGTTTAGTAACTGTTTTATGTCCAGTATCTCACTGTTTATGATCAAATTTTGGCTTAACCATATTTCCTGTTATAAATCTAGGTAAATTGTATGTGTGCACATGTTTTTTTTTTTTTCTTGCCTTCAGAAGGACACAGAGGTAGGCATTATGCAATTTATCAGCCTCTCTTTGTCAGGATCAGGTTCTTCTCAATCAAGACTCCTGATCCTTTGCGCTCATGATCAGACCAATTTTTTCAGTGACTCTCTTCATCATTTCCAGGTCTTCATTAGAGGCAGGAGAGACATGAGATTCTTTATTTTGAGCAAAACTATGTCCTAGGAAGAGTGAGAATTAAATCTAAGCTTTCAGACTACAAAGACAGGCAGAATCAGTAATGATGCAGGTATTTGCACATACAGTTTTAATTAAAAACAGCCTTTAAATAGGATGAGAGATTTCAATTAGGGCAACTGACTTCTTACTCTGAAAAACTTTTGAGAGAATCTTTGTGCCTCCTTCCCCTCTTCCACATCCACACAGGTGAAAGTTCCAAGAGAAAAGTTTCAAACCAGAACACAAGTGAAGCTGTGGAAGGCAATAATAGCATTTCTAGCTTCTTTGAAAAAGAGAAAAAATATAGCTGGTGTTGAACAGTGTCTAGCCACTGGAAGGTAGCAGGAACATACTAAATTACAGCCCTGTTGTGTTTTTATATAAGTATGTCCTCCAGTCATGAATCAGATGTCGGATCATCCCTAGAAGTGTTACAATGCTGGCTTTTTCAAAATGGTCCACTTTTTCAGTACTGCTCTTTTTCAAATTGACAAAAAACTTATATTAGGTTTCCTTTTGTACGAGAGAGTTGGCACTGAGCACTTTTACAGTGCGTGGCTAGTCCTCATCTCACTGCAGAAAAGTAATGATTCCAGGATTCCTCTTCATCTACTCTTAGCTACAGTCAGTTTTGCGTTCACACCTTATCACACATCACTAAGATCTGAGACTTTACCAAAGTTGGCTACTCTCTTTCTAGTTCTGGATGATAACTTCAAGCTTCTGAAGTTATTCTCAGTTCACAAAGATTGAAATCTGCTTTCATAAACTCTGAGCAATATATAAAAAGTGGGCAGCAGCTACAGCACCTCTAGCACTGCAGTTCTTAAAAAGAACAAAATAAGTACCAAGTACATTGAGGAAGACCCTGACCCCTTTCTTCAGAAAGGGATCTGACAAGATAGAGTCAACCTTCAGCAGCAGTAAATCAAAAGTACCTGCACATTCTGGTTGTCCAGAACCAATTACAGTTCATCAGTTTTCAGAACATTTTTTGATGCCTGACCCCTCATGGGCTTTGTGGAATGAAGTTCAGTGCAAACATGGACCTTTGTTCAAGAACTAGATCCAGTAAAGCATTTAGTACCAGTAAAACAGCACCATCACTGCATTAAAAATTAGCATATCAATCTATTTAATACACAAGAAGCACATGGGGAAAAATTTCATGTGATGAGGCAGGAGATGATCAGGGAGAAATTGAAAGAAAAGAACAAAAGTCTGACATTTCATTAGAAGAAGGAAAGGGAAGGCAAAATTTGATGAATAGAAATGTTTTTAAAAGATGTATTGGTAAAAGAGAGGAGCAGTCGGTCACAGTAAATGGTAAAGATAGAGCTATAAGCAATGTACATAACTTACAGTTTTGGTGATGCGTGGCTCACAGACAGCTTTATACCCTCTTGTGACAACAAAATGTGTTTCCCTCTTTGTTTTAGGAGAGGAAAGCACTCTCAGAGTGTGGTGGTTATTAATAAATGTGTTGGCCATTACTTCTTAGATTTCCTAATGCACACTGAAGAAAAAGAAAAAAACAAAAAACAACCCCCACACAACATACGCACCATTCTTAAGCTCTCTGTAATGGCTTTTGTTATTTGGAAATTCTGAAAATACAGTGACCTGCCAACTGAAGGCTTTCTGTTCAAATGATATGATCCCAATAGCTGGTTGCATGAGAAATGGCACCATGCTCACAGTCTGTCATTCCTGCTTCCTGCAGTTTCCTGGTCTCTGAATGCCAGCAGCTTCTCCATTCTACCACAGCTGCAAAATCTTTTCAGGCAGCTGCAATCAGCATCCTGAAAGCTCTATCAGACTTTTCCTGTTAAACTGTTTATTGGTCATGTTCTTGGGGGGTGGGGGACAGGTAACGGGACAAAACTGCATCTACACAAGAGACATGTAAAATTGCCAGAGAAACTGGTGCTTCCAACTGGAATTTTCAGGAAGGGCAAAGAAAGCATGCTCCAATGTAGTATGAATGAAAAAGTTATAAATATAGTTTGGAACAAGAGAGTGCTTATTTTAAGGGAGATGGCTGGCAAAGTGGGGTTTCTTCAAATAAGCAGTACTAATAAAAGCCCCATCAAAACAGCCATATATAGCTAGGTACATCTGTGCTCCCACAGGGTGTTACATTTATCAAATATTTAATTCTAAAATTTGAAAAAATATTAAGTTGGGAGTTGGTAGATATTTCTCCAGTATCTGATCTCAGAAGGCTGTATTGAAGGGGTTTAAAACCAGAGCATTTTCTGTCATTTACTCCGAATTCTATTTTGAATTTGTTTTGCTAAGAAATATTTTTCTCTACAGATTAAAACATTAATATTTTAATCTGTTAGAAATGCCTCAGTTAAGGTTAAAATGCTAAATGAAAAATGAATCACAATGATTTTCCCGTGTTCAGTCTCAGGTCACTTCTTCATGATTTGGTTAAAATTGGACAGGAAATGAATTTTGCACTGATCCTCCTCAGTACCTACTGTGATTCTTCTGCTAATTGACTTGGGGCATTTGTAAAGCATTTACCTGCACAGAGAATTGGAGTTCTGTGCCAGGAACCAGAAAGGCAAACATTAAACAGTACCATGTCAAATTATTGGTTGATTACATATTTCTGTGAATCTGGTCCTCTGAAAGAACCCAGAAGATTAGTAAAAGCAATCTAAGCAACAAAATAATTTCTAAGGCATGCATCTGTTCAACTCTGAGAAGCTTGTCAGAATATATGAAATGTGTATCTTGATGCATAATAGAAACCAATCATAGACATAAAGTTTTAAATAGGATAGTGACTGTCGCAGAATCTCCTCAATTCATCAGCAGTTACCCATGTTTGGAAAAGGACTGGATAAAATTCATCAGCAGTTATCCATGTTTGGAAAAGGACTGGATAAAATCTTCTATAGATTAAAACTAAATGTATGAGCCCCCATAGATCTATATCTATAGATATTTGGCAAGAAACTCCAGGGAAATCACTACAGTCTGGTGAAACAGAAAATTGTGCTGGTTTGGATGCTTCTGTACTGTTCTGGGAAAAAGTACTCAATTCTCTGTAAAACAGAATGGCTTCCTCTGTCTCTTAATGAAGAATTAAATCCTGTCTTTATCAAAGTGACACCAAAATTCTAAGCAGTTTAAGGTTTGGTAATTCAGGGTACTGAGGTTGTGTTACCTTGTGTCCTTTGTTCTTGCTCCAGTTTTAATGCACTCCAGAGAGATTTAACAGTCTACAGCTGTGGACATGGTACTAAGATCTCTGTATGCTAATTTTAACATCTCTAACTTGTCTCTGAGTAATTTGAAGTTTCAGTATAAGGTACACTGAATCTGAGGCAGTGTCCCACATCTGGAAGAATTGCTTAAAACTAAACTTACACAGAAATAGGTGTCTTTTTTCTTTCAATTAGTATGCGTTTCTGAATATTAAAATTTTCTGTTTCATTTGTTATCCTTCTGAGATTCATACATATAGAGACAAATTTATTTTATTAAAATGATTATAAAATTATTTAGGGAAAAACTAAATACACAGTGGGTTAGCAGAAGAGAGCAGAGTGAATGAGCCATATATTGTGTGATGACAAAATCCTAATCAAATTTCTCACAAAAGGAAAAGAGGAAAAGATATCATCTTATAGTTTGATGAAGCTCATGGTAATGTTACTGCATAAATACAGAAGGAAAATAGGCTTTCATGAACCAGAGAAAAAGTTGAGGCTGTCACAAGATGAAAGAAAACTCTTTGCATGTGTTGAAAGCCTTTACATACTTCTTCTCACACCTTAACCCTAAAAGAATTTCCGCTCAACATATGGAAACATCCAAGGAAGGTCTTCATACTTAATCTGACTGATTTTTTAAAGCTTCTATTCAATTTTCTCTGTAAGAAGTATCATTTGGAAATCTTTATGCACTTGTACCTTCATCTTGTATGCTCAAGGTCTATTTTGTGATTATTTTGTTCAACCTGGAAATCCGAATGTATCTGTTAACTTAATCCATGTACTAGTATGATGATAGATAGATAGATAGATAGATATAGATATATAAACAGTTTCTTAGTTTTGGAGAGAAGAAGCAAATTTTTGCTGAGAAACATTGATTTCATGTGATTGTATAGTTTTAGATCTACAAGCAAAACAGTAAGTTACTAAGATGGTCAAAATAGGTTTTGGACTTAATACAGAATTTCTGAATTTTAGAATAGTACTGTCAATCAAGTCCTTAAAAATACTCATGGTAAATTAAAATTGGAAAATATAATTCATAAGTTATCATTAATAAATCTTTTCCAATTTTTAAAGTGTTCATTCTCAGTGAGAGTTTATTGAGAATGTCTTAACAGAAAACTGTCCTGAGACAGAGATAGCAAAAGCAATATACTGACTGCTTTTTCCATGCACCCAGAGATAGAAGAAAGGTCTCTTAAAGGATGCATAGCAATTTCTACCAGAGGATTCCAAGGTAGAGAACAAATGCTTCTGAATTACCACTTGCCCTAGAAAGTTTGTCTTTGACACTCTCTACCATTGTGTTATTAATCTTTTCAACTGACTTCCTTCTTGTTCCACACATACATTTTTTTTCTTGCTTGTTTTCTTATCTTCTTACTTTTTTTTCCCCTGTCACTGATCTAATTTTCTTTTTATATTAATGGGGAGAAATTTTATCTACAGTTCTTTGGCAGAACTCTTTCATTTTGCCTACCTCATTCTTTTATCTTAATTACCTGTGGCTTCATTTCTTGATTGTCTACCAATTCTTCCTTCATGTTCATCTATACGTACAGGTACAAGAAATCAGAAAATGGCAGTAAGAATTCCCTGCTCTTGTTTGTTCAATCCTCTTTTTTGAGACTAGGCTCCTTCTGTTATCATTAAAACAAGCTGATGATTAAAAAACATTCTATATTGTGAGCCTCTGTGTGAATACCTGTCTGTACCTTATAGCTTTCATTCAGAAGACTGTCTGCCACTGATAAGTAACAATATTTTTGAACAATCTATCCCCAGTACTTGGAGCAAAGGACAAGCAAGAGAAAGAAATACAAAGCCCTTCTTTTCCCTCAATATATAGTTGAGTCCTGAAATTACTATAATTAAAAAAAGTCACTGAACTTGCTTTTATGTTTACTTGTTTATATGCTCCCACGTACATTACTGGCACACTTTTAATGAATTGGTCTCTGATGTTTTATAATGAACACTATTTTGTATATAGTCACCAGAACTCCATTTATTTTGCAGGGTCTTTTATCAAACTGATTTCTCATCAAATTGCATCCTCAAATTCTACTATACTAAAGATAATAGAATTGTAAAGATGTAATTTAAAGTCTATTTTGGGAATAGTCAGCTTCCATAGAAGTTGCCCAAGGAAACGCTTGACCTGCAGAAACTTTATTACTAGTGATTTTGTTCTTTTTCTTGATTAGGTATCAAGCTGACTTTCAGATCCTGACCTCTTTCTACCAAGGAAATAATTTTCTTATGAACTTTTGAATGATCATGCACCACCAGGCACAGAATTTGCAAGATAATTTAGCCATCTGTTTTTGAAGTATACCTACCCTGTCTCATTTTTTTTTCTTTTTTAATCAACCTTAATAAAATGGCAAGTACAACTTGTGTGGCGCTTCAGGCAGGACTAGAATAATAATGTATGCTATGAAATAAGAAAAAAACCCCTAAGTGCCACCAGTGTTTTTCAGCATTCTGCAAAGCCTTTTTTCTTTTTGCTGGTAAAAACACTTGGAAAGACTAAATGAAGTGGATATGGGTGGATCTGGTGTGCTGCTTCTCCATCTCCTCACATTAGTATCTTAGCAAGCATACTTGCTGAACTCAGAATTTTTAAGAGGCAATTTTGTAAATGCATAACAAAATAATACATTCTTCTAAATGGTAATGGTTTAAGCAAATTATTTATCTCACTATTATTATTATTATTATTATTAATAATAAGTTGTAGATTTTGTTTAAATCTTGAACTTATACTGTTCTGGAGTCTTTATTTGTTCTCTTACATTTAAGTCCCTCTGTTGTAATGGGTTAAGGTGGTCTTTAACCCAAATATTTAATGTAATGCCACAGTACTAAAGTCCACTTATAGGTTTCAGATGACCACAAACTACTACTAGAGAACTTGCAAATGTGGTATAAAATTTCCATGAAGTTCTAAGCAGCTTTAAATATTTCATGTCTGCATTTAGCTGACTGTGTTTTGAGGATGAGCACAGAACTGGGATAGAAGCAACAAGCAACCCATTACTGCAGTCACTCCCCTCAGTGGTTCAAGCCAGAGCTGTTCTAAGAGACTCGAGTGCCTGCTGAGGTGACAGGTGTTGCAAAGTTCTTTGGGGTTTAATGTTGCCAATGGACTGAGAAAAGGGAGAGAAAGCCAAAAAGGATTTGGGGTTTCCCACTAACTGCTTCCTGGAGCTGTACAGCAACCTAAACCAAACTTCCATTTAATGATTCAGTGTTTTGGGGTTTTTTCTATAGAAGTAAAGTATGGTGAATATCTGGCTTGCAAAACTATAAATTATGTCTTGCTATTCCATAGGTGTAGTTGTTGGTCCCTGTCATGTGGACTTCATTCATGGGGTGATCACTGTTACACAGAAGTTACACAGTCTTCGATTTTGTCCTGCTATTCAGTGTTTTGGGGAGATATATATATGGTCTATTTATGTACAGAACCAGGAGACAAACATTTGTGTTCCAGTATTCCTATGAAAATATCAAATAATGCTGTCTGAATTGAACAGATGTCATGAAAAGGGTCGGTAAAGATCCCATCTAGACTCTGTGATCATCAGTAAAAAAAACATATTTTCAAATTCACGCTTTCAAACCAAGCATCCCCAGTGCAAGTTTTCAATGACAATTTTGGATCCTAATGCTCTTACCCTGGAGAAAGGAGAGAGGTGGTTCTGTTCCTTCCTAAAACAATGTCTAGTTTCTAATGGGAATTTATTGGTTTCTAAAGAATTTGCTGCAGTTTACTTCTAGTGTGACTTATACCTTTGTTGTTTTGTTTTCTTTCTGATAATTACCAAATGTGTTTTGTGTGTGCTGCTAACCTTGGTCTGTGTATGCTTGTTTGAATTGTCTCAACCCTGAAATACAGAAAAAGCTAGAGGAGAGAAAGTAGTAAGCATTTTTTTTTTCTCTTAGTACATTTCACACAAAACCATTTTTGTTTTTGCAGTTGCATAACAGATATATCTCAGTTCACTTTGCACTGGAATGAGGAACTTGAGACAAAAATACAGGCTCTGTTGAAGGAACACATAGAGGTATACATGGGGGAAGACCTTTGTCACTGTATGCCATGACCTCTAATACTTCTTGCTTCTAAGTGAGACCTCCAAATGTTTTTCATGGACAGTCTAGCAAAGATTTCAGTGGACTAAAAGTCTGGTACAGGACTTGGTTTCTGTGTAAACTTGGTAAGATATTTTTTTATCCTCTGTGGCTATTTGGCTTTAGGGGATTACCCTGTGAAAAGTGCTGCAGAGTCAAAACTGTAGCTTTCTTTGTTTCACTACAGCCTTACTATAATGTGGTCTTAATGTAAATACTTCAAATAACTGACTCTGAAATAAAGAAGGAATTAATTGAAATTACTTTGAAATATTTTTAATTTTTTTTTTTATTTTAAATTGAAGGCATCTGTTGTACCTAGATATTTCTTGTTAAATAGAGAATTCATAGATGTGCCTCATTGCCTCTACAATGGGAAATATATTTTCAAGAAAACACTTGTCTGAAATTCCTTGATTTGAATTTATTTCTAGCGCACAGATATAAAATAATAATAATAGCAATAATCACAATAATAATCAGTAAAAACAACCCCCAAACAAACAAAAGGTCAGTGAATGGCCAGTGTCCAAATGAGGGATATGAAAATGGGTATGGGCCTAGAGGGGAAGCCCTATGAGGCAGGCAATAATATCTTCTCTCTGGTGTCCAATGACAAGATCCAAGGGAATGGCCTGAAGTAATGTCAGGAGAGGTTTGGGTTGGATATTAGAAAAAGGTTCTTCACCCAGAGGTGGCTGGGCACTGGAACAGGCTCCACAGGTAAGTGGTCACAGCACCAGCCTAACCGAGTTCAAGAAGTATGTGAACTTATATTTGAGCAATAATCCCACTCATGGTGGAGCTGTCCTGTGCAGGGACAGGATTTGGAATTCAATTATCCTTGTGGGTTCCTTCCAATTCAGGATGTTCTGTTGAATCGTGAAAAACTGATAAAATCATGGACAAAGACTGTCTAACTAATTAAAGTTAGAAAGTGGTATGTTTTATTGCGATATCGGGAGGCACGGGAGTTGCCTCCTAGTCATGCCCGTGAGTTACAAGGCTCTTTGCCCTCTATTTGTTTCCCAAAGTCTTACATACTCAAAATGCATATACATGTGCATAATCCCAGCACCTCCCACTCCCCGCTTCGTATTAAAGTGAGATTAAAAGTCCTTCACGAGTGCACAGTCCTTCTCTTGAATTTGGTCAGTGGTCTCGAACTGGGTCAGTGGTCTTGAAGGATGAAGCCAGAAGAGTCTTCATCATGATGACCTTTCTACCTTCTTACTGCTGGCAGGCTTTCATGACCTTTTGGCATGAGCCAATCCCTTCTGCTTCGTGATCAATTAATATTGAGTCCAGATGCAGGTCGTGGACCCATTGGTTTCCGTTTGTTTTCATGATGGTCCATCTATTTCATTTACTTCTATAAACACAACTAAAACAGGCACATAATAACAAGCAATACATCATCGAGCTCTAGCTTAAGCATCTAGTAAGCATTATCTTTTTTCCTAACTTGCATCCTAATCAATATAAATTGCTTCTAACCCTTGGCTAAAATCTTAACTCTTTAAAATCAAGATTCACTGTGATTCTATGAATGATTTGATTTTACTAGTTTGAATTTACCACTTGACTACTTGAATTTAACTTTAAAAAATAAATAAAGAGTTCTTATGCTTTTCAAGTGGTTTTGCGTGTTCCCATCAGCTGCTAGTATAGTTTCCCCATCTGTGAACATGTTATGATTACTATTAGATCATTTTGTGCACAGGTGTGTCCAGGCAGTTCAATAAAATCCTGCTGTTATTAAAAAAAAATAAAAAATAAAAAAATCAGTCTGTCAAGTGATTGTGTTGTGCCAAGAAATGTTCAACAGCAAGCAGGCACCAAATTATGGTGCTGTAGCTCTCTGTGTTTGTAACACAGGCATCTGTCCTGTGACATCAATTCTAGACTCTAGACTGGCTGCAATGCAACATCCTTCATTATGTTGCATCTAATGTAGCACAGTCCCTTTAATATCCCTACCAGTGTTATGGCTGCACAGAGTTTAATTCTTGATAGCTTTCCCTAAATGTGAACAGGAGACAAATTCTTGGTGAGTGGTAGTATATCATTTAGTCATTTCCCTGCAGAAAACAGTCATTTGAGCTAGATTTAAAATTAGAGAAGTCACAGACTTGGGCATTACAGAGTTTCCCCTCTACCCATAATGGAGAAGAATAATGAGTTTCTGTACAAATTGCAAAGGCTAAAAATACCACTTTGTGCAATGAAAATTGCGTTGTTATACATCACCTCCCCCTTTCACTGACACTTTCAATCAGTTTGGCAGCTTTTACTGGTAGATAATTTGATGAAAGCTTTGCACTGAGTAAGGCTTTTTGTTCAGTTGTATACAGAAAAAATACTGCTTGTGTCAGACCAATTAATTATGCTGAGCATGCTTTAATACATGTGAAAAGTTACTACAAACCTTTCTTCCATGGAACACCAGGATCCATCAGAATAATGTTAGCAGTAGGGACTCATAGCATCCTTTGTGGCTGGTCTAAAGATGGTACAGTAGTCAGATGATAAATTTGATGACAAATTTCTGATACATTATGATACCTGTGGAGTCCTGGCAACCTATTTAAAGCTTAATTTCTCGTTCTTGCTGTTAACCATCAATAAAAACTGCAAAGCTATATACAGATATTAGCCCATGCTAACATTTCTCCCTCCTTCTTGCCTTAAAGAGAAAGGGGGCCTGACAGTTAAGGCATTTGATATTTAAAAGCTTTATCTCTGTTCTCATTTTTTTTTTACTTTTTTCTTCTTGAGATTATAAAAGCCTGTGATTTTCATGACATTTACAGTCCAAATAACATATTATTAAAAGGTATGGGTAAAAATATCTGGTGAGGAGAATATGAAATGCACAGGAGCTTTTCCTCATAATTACAGAATCTCAATTTCCAAATAGCTGTTTCTGAGGCTGATATTATTGGCCACCCACAGGACCTTTCTATATTTTGTTTACTGGACATGATATGCCACCTGGGGAGTGCAAATGCAGCTGTAAAGTCCACCTCAACTGCAGGATCCAAGCAGCTGAAAGTTAAAGTAATGAAAAAATTAACATGGCAGATACTTAAGTAATTTGAGAAAAGTGTTTGTTGTTTTAGCTGCTTCAATTCTCCCCAATCTTTTCATTTTACATACTAATATTTGCTCATAAGTTATAGAAAGGTCCTTTGTTGCTGTGCTAAATAATCTATTATTAACCGCTTTTTTCCTTCAAAGATTTACAAATTCACCTTTACCCCACAAGAATATAAACTACACATTATGTTTGCCAGGAGAAAATTATACCTGTGAACACGTTTTCTTTATTTTTAATGTTGAGATATCTGTAGCACAGCAGACCTACCACAAGAATTGTTAATTAGTTCTTGATTATTTTATAGTTCAGTGTTATAACCTTCACTCTCTCTTCAACTGCAGTCTATATGGAGAACAAATTTAAAAGACAAACAGTAAAGTTCATTTGATGGTCAATCCTGTGTTTTAGCTATTTATTATGGGTAAAAAATTAAAATCATTACTAATTCTGAAGATTTCTCATGATCCTGAGCTATAATCATCAGATTCATTAATAAGACCTTGTAGGATTCACTCAATTTCTAATTCTTTTCACTAACTCCTGATTAATGTGCAGTACTTTACTGCTAGGCTTGTCTTTAAGTACTGTTAACAGGTTAGCTGCATATTTTTCATGTTTGCATTAATTTAATTATTTTAGCTAGAAACCCCTTCCTACTAACAAAAACAAATAGTCCTACTTTTACTGATATGTCATACATATTCAATATCAAAATTGAGAAAATCACACCCATGGTATTTTCTTTTTTTAAGTATATCATTTACAAAATAAACATTTAAAAGTTTGGTGAGGGGTTGTTTGTTTGTTTTTAATAAAAAATATAAAAGCATGTTTCAACAATTGATAACTTTTTCCTAGACATGGAGAAATTAGATTTTCATAAAGATGTATTAGAAAAAGAGAAAAACTATGCAATATAGTTTATTCCACAAGAATTTCACAGGTAATAAGTATAAATTCATGGTGTCTGGCAATGCAGTCTTCTTTTTTTATTAGATTCATTAAAAAAAAATCTGGTTTGCGTCTCGTGGGTTGTATTGGTGGCTGGGATAGGGGTATGATTGAATGCACTCTTAGATGTGTCATGCTTCACAGGGAAAAGAGGAGCAGATGAATGGATTCTCATACAAATGATGATATCTGAGGACTGTCAAGTGAAATCCTACAGTGTACAAACCAGTAATTCAGCTGCCTCACAAAGGTTCTCAGAAAAGACAATATCAATCATTTTTCAGTGAAAACATCGTTTCCGTCTTGTTTCTGTTTACAGTCTCTGCTTCTGAAGTGTTGACTTCATAAAAGTAATTTTGGCAACTGTCCATTACTCCATCTGTAATGGAGTAATGTGTGCCTAATATATTAGATCTTGCCAGCAAAGAGGTTTGAGATCTGCTAATAGAAACATACAATACAGTAATTTGTTATTGCATATGCCTTTGTCAAAGGAAAGTGCTTGAAAGTAAAGCACTACCTATAAAAAACCTTTCTGATCTTATTTTTCACTGCAGTTGATGAGTCTGTGACTATTCTTTTAAGTATTGTTCCAAAGGAGATATAGAGGAAATCAGTATTTCTTGTACCCATGACTGTGATACTGGTTCCATTATTGAAGTCACAGTGCTGGGTTCAGAGCAGAATAGAGTCATACAATCAGTAATAGGTAGTCTGGCTTGGAAGGAAACTTTAAAGGTGCAATGTCCTTCCAATGAGCAGGGACACATTCCACTAGATCATGATTCTTAGAGCTCCATTCAACCTGATTTTGAATGTTTCCAGGGACGGGACATCTACCACTTCTCTGGGAAACACAGTACAGTGTTTCACCACTGTCATTGTAAAATAAATACTTCCTTGTATTTAGTCTGTATCTGGTCTCTTTTAGTTTAAGGTTTAAACCCCTTGTCTAACTGCTGGAGGCTCTATTAAAAAGTTTGTCCCTAGCTTTCTTAGAAGCCCCCTAAGTATTGAGCCCCCTTTAAGAAAAGCCACAACAAAATCTCCCCAGAGCTTTGTTTTTTCCATGCAGTGAACAAAGTTATTTTTCTGTCTCTAACTTTCAGGATGGACATCAGAACATCACATTCTTAAGGATTTTTGCTTTGTGGGAGCTTATATCAGATACCGCACAAGAGGACTGAAGCAAATCAGTTCCTGCTCTTAATTCGTTTGCATTTTTAATATGTAAACAGTTGTTTTCTTCCACCTTTGAGAGACAGAAAACATGGAACCTCTTTACCACCAGGAGTGAAGAAGGGAACACCACAGCATGCCACTTAGATGTTTTAGTAAGGCGACAAAAAAGGAAAACATTGCGCACATACACCGATGCACTTTTAAGTGACACCCATCTCTCCTGCTGTGATGAGCAGGCATGATTGAGCTCAGGGGCCCACAGCTCTGGCCACTGTTAGCACTGGGCTCTAGCCAGCAGTCTGGAACGAACACAAAACTGTTGCACCTCATCTCCTCTGCACCCACGTGAAAATGTTTCCCTCTGATCTTTGAATTTATTATAGCTTACCTCTCTAATCACTAGGATGGCAAGGGGTATAGGTGGTGTTTTCATAGACAGATTTTAGCATAGTCCTCCAATCAAATCACTGTAGAATATTATTGTGATGCATCTTTCCAGTAGTTTCTGCTACTCTTTTCCTGTCAGTTGTCTGAGGCACATGCTGAGGTTCATTGTACACTTGTCTTTTTCCTGGTGTTCTTTTGAACAGGATTCCAAAATTTGGCCCCTGTTTGCATTGTACTCCTGGTCAGGGCAAGGCTATGAGTATGCTTTGTCACCTTCTGTACATCTGTGAGGAGATTTCACATAAGTATTTTATAATGAGTATATTTGAGACCAATTTGAAACAAAGTAATAAGCATTAAGAGAAGGAGAAATTAAGCTTTCTATGCATATACGTACTAAATTGAGCAACATGTGTGTTCCAGACCTGATAATGCTCCATATAATACCATATCTTAAAGAAACCCAAGCCTTTTGCTTGGAAATAAGGTTGAAACTGATATTTCCATTTTTGTATTTTCCAGATTACATATTAGTAACTATTCACAGCATTTAATAAATTTTCACAGTCAATGAAATTCATTCTGAATGAAATTATTCCTGGTCTGTTATAAAAGCATTAGAAGATTGTCAGACTCCAAGGGGAGCAAAATGTCCTAGGGTGCTTTACATTGTGCTACTCCCAGACAGGTGTTTTTTGGGAATAATACATATTATGCATGTTAACTCCAAAACATTCAGAGCTGTACTGCTGTAAACAGAGAACTAGTTATGCATCCAGTGGATTTCGTAATAGAAAATGAAAAATCATGACTTTTTATTCAAAATAATCAATAAAACATATATCAAAATTCTGATTTTTCATGTAAAATCAGCTTGTTGTTGCACTAGAAGTACTTATGTGCATGACTTAGCTCTGGATAAACCCTATGATATGATATAGTGAGATATATGTGTATATATGTGTGTGTATATATATTCAGTAGAAAGAATTAATATGCACAGAATTAGAAAACATGGCACTGCTTCAGAGACGCTTGCAAATGTCTGTACAGTTAATAAATCTCTTTTCAGATTAATGAAATTTAACATGAATATTGTTTCAGCAATCTGAAAGTACATGTGTAGCATATTTTGCATTCACAATTTTATTATTTTATTTTAGTCTAGATAAAATAGCAAAGGTTTAAAGCTATATCATATTAAATTCTTAAGTTTCTAGGTAAGACACTAAAAAATGTATTAGAGAGTACACTTTTTTTACATGCAATTTACAAGTGAATTTACCTCCATGTCCTCTTCAGGTGTCCTGTTAATATCAGAAAAATTGATACCAGAATAGCCGCATTTTGCTTATAGTCTGAATTCCAACAGCTTTACATTATTGTGTTGCATTTAATTACCTATTTTCTTCATGCTAAACCATGTTTACTCTTCAATATTTACTCTTTTTATTTATGCCCATTTATTACATTTGATTGCATCAGTTGTCTTTCATAACCTGATTAATGTATATATTCTGAACCTTTATGCAAAGATTTGTTTCTCTGCTGATGCTTATTTCATCTCCAGATTAAGTAAGCTGTTAAAAGCTCATTTTGTATTACAAAGGGTTTGATCTTATTTATTTATTCACAGAAACTCAAACTCCAATGTAAATAGATTTTAAATGTAAATCAGTTGTAAGATGCATTTGGCTATGTCTTATCTTGCCTATAAGATCTTCCTTTTAAAACTAGAGAATAAAAACAAACAAACAAAAAGAATCCAGAACTTTTCCCAAGAACTCTTATAAATTATTTCTGTATTTGTCTTGAAAAAATCTTCACCCATGGTGATTTGTTAAGTTTTCCTATTACGATTAAAAAGGAAACGGTGTTTTTATTGCAGATATTCATACTCTTAACATAAGTCCTACTCAGATTTTTCTGATATACTCTTGGTTTTTTGCAGTGCTTTCTATAATCCATTAGTGAGCTACAATGACCGGTCAGGCAGAATAGATTCTCACAGCAGTCAGCCTTTGTCACCTTGCTAAAGCAAAGGAAGCAAGTGATCTGACCTTGTGCCATAAATAAAATGTAAAAGGTAGGATGCTGAGGTTAACATCAGTTCAGTTCATCTTCGTTGTCAAGAATGGCCTGAGTTTTTCAAGGCAGCCATGGCTAACTCGGTGTGGGTGTGTAAAGTGTAAGCTTTTGGAGATACAAAGCTTTTTTTGATGTTACAATGATTGCAGGGACTTCTGTAAGCATACAGCATTCCCTTTTTTCAGAGTTATTTCAGTTTAAAATTAGATCAAGAATACTGAAACTACCTGTGTTTAACTCCTCCTCAGGGTTTGCTGAATTTAAGAAAGACGTAAAATGTAGTGCCTCTCATGTGACTGCTGCTATCATTTCTTTCCTCAAGGATACAATCATAGGATTTATGAGTGTCTGTAATGTTTCCTGCCTCATTGTCCTCTGTAACTGTGATACAGCTACAGTCAGGCAAAAAATTCCTGAGCCAGTCAGGCTTAGGAAAGAGAAAAAACATTTAGCAGGGGAAAATAATGTTATAAATGATAAAGCCAATTTAATAATCAAAAGCAAATTTTATTTTGCCACAAAAAGCGATCCCAAAATGCCACAAACGGGACAATGCCGATCCCGGGGTTGGCATTGAGTGAACCTTAGATTCGGCCTCTGTCGCACCGAACCTAGCCCGTTCACAATTTCGACTTTGGAGGGGTCTGTTTGGTACAGTTTTTTTCCCCTGAGGCAGGGTCTTTTGTCCATTTTGCTCAGTTTGCATATTCATGTAACTTCTTTCTTGCATTCGTTTTTTCGAAGCATCTTCCCAGGATGAGAGCTTGATTCGATTTATGGGAATCAGGCACTGGGATGCACATCCTTGATGGCTTCAACTGTCTTATCACAGATGCATATCGGGTATCAATCACTCGGGTGTAGTCCAGCCCAGCCCTGGTAACGAGCCAACTCCAGACTGAGCCACTTCTTTTCTGTTGTAAATTTCCTTGTTGTAAGTTTTCCTTGATGCCACCCGTGTTTCACAATTGCAAATCAGTCTCCTGCTTGAGGCTTTTACAGTATTGGATTTTTTAATTTCCAAGCACGAATTAATATATATGTCATATATCACAATAGGAATAGAAATTTCTGTGGGAAAATTTTGCAGACTCAGACTTGGAAAAAACAATCATTTTGCATGACTTACAGACGGGTAAATCTATTAGCTTGATGAGAAGTCCAGAGGCTGGATGAAAGTCATTATGGATTCCTAAGCGGGTCTTTGGGATTTTTAGAGTATGTTGTAATCATTACACAGTTGCATAGGTGGTGTGGGCTAGACTAGACAGAGCTTGATTTGTAAATTTCTGTAAATCATGGAAAGATGGGGGTGCAATAATTCCAGCATTTAGCTGAGGGAATGGATTTATATATGTTGAGGTGTGGAATGTTTAAATAGAAGACAAAAATTGCTAAGAGAAAAGAGTCAGACTAGAAGTAGAGATACCATAATGAAGTGTTTTACAGAAGATAAATTATAACCCTGATCTCCATAGATACTTGCTTTGTTGTTGGTTTAGCTGATTGGGGTTTGTAGGGTTTTTCACATAAAAAAATGAAAGCAACCCCAAAAAACTTTGAAACGGGAGTAGTAGTAGAGGACACATTTTCTCCTCTTCCTAAATCCCTTTCCTATATATTTTGCTCTAGGTTTCAGCTGCAACTGTCTTACAGTGTGAAACTTGGAGGATACAACTCAATTAACTGACATGACACAGTTACTTTTTCTTTTGCCTGTAATGTGTGCAGTTTCTTAAGTAAGATTGGCATTTTACAGACACATGGAAACACAGTCCATTTCCCCACAGAGCTGGCAGAAAATGTGTCAGCACATACAAGAAATCAGCAAGCTTAGGACCGACAGGAAAAGGAAAGTGAGATTTCCAAGAAGGATGGGGTTCTGACCAGCCCCAGAAGGTGAGGGTAATGCAGCTTGTTGTTAATAGATCCCTTGGGGCAGATTAGAGTAAAAGGACACTGAATGATCATGTTTATAAATATATATATATAGTCTTTATTTTAGAACAATTTGGTTGCAATAGAAATCAGGTATGTAGCCATTTTGGTTATGATTATTTCTAGTAAGATAGCAACATAAAAGCATTAAAAAAATCACTTAAAAATGAGCGAGGGAAAAAAAGAGAAAGAAAGGATAAGAGTAGAAAAATACCAATACCCATGGATCTGTGATAAGACTTGATTGTTGAAAAGTGATGGTCGTAGTCTTGTTGATATGAATGTCATGGTCTTCATCTGTGGAGGGCCGGGGAAGCCCATGAAATATAGAATTCAATGGGTTAATATACACTCAGGCTCAGTGGGAACACCCAGGTACCACCCTTGAGGGAAGGAGCTTTAAGGCCTCTGGTGGAAGGCTTCAGAAATGAGTCAAGGGGTGCTTTGGGGGTATTTTATGGGTTATGACACCTTCTGTGATGTGACAGCTGCCTCTCAGGTCAGCCAGTTGTGTTTCATGAGAATGGATGAACAATATCAGGCCTACATGCAAATGTGAATGTTCTGTGTGAATGCGACCTTTCCCAAGGAGGGGAATGGGGTGTGAGGGAGAACAGTTGGTGTGATAAAAAGCACTATCCTACCCACCTGACAGGATCTGCTCCTTATCTGCCTCAAAGCCTGGCTTGTTGCCTTTGGTGGTGGGTGCTCACCCCTCTGTCCTGTGTGGACCAGACACTTGCTGCTACACATCCAAAACCTCACCTCTTCTGCTTGGGGAGTGCAAACCTGGCCTCAGAAAAGTACCCTGTCACCTCCACAAATGGAGTTTGAAGTCACTAAGCATCAACATTTCAGTCTCTCACAGAATAGTATAGTTTTTCAGTTCCTCACTCTGTATCCTAGTCATGAAAATAACCTGACATTTGGCAACATGGCTTTTTTAAAGCATGCCGTTAGCAAGAAAAAGGTACTACTCAGCTGGATGACAGCACTAAAGTAAAATGGATTTTTTTTTTTCCTTTCTATGGATGTGCACATCATTCTTTGCAAAAGTCCTTCAGGTTCAACAAAAAAATGTAGGCTTATCAATGACAGAATTTGATTTCCTCCTCTTTCTTCACTGCAAAAACTATGCTTTTCCTCACAACCTGCGATGATCATAATGACCATGTTTAAAGCTTTACTTATTTTCCACAAGCAAATCATCTTTGATATACAAATAATGGTTGTGTACATGTGAGGATAATTTTATCAGGTCATTAATATTGTGGGAGATAGGCCAGCTGATTTTTTATTCCTTTGCTCAACTGCAAAGTTATGGTTTATGTTATAAAAGTCCGGACACAGATCTCTTAATCAAGATCTAAACTTTATTATGGTGAAGATTAGATAGATTATAGAGATCTCGAACAAAAAGCAACAAAAAGATAATACAAAAGAAAGAAAAAATAAAACAAGCAAAAACAGCAAAATGACACAATTTGGCCAAATTGTCATGAACCCGACAAGGGTTCCTGCCACAGCAGAGTTCAAAGTCCGATCGAACTGGGAGGCAGATATCAGGCCAGCCCGCGCTGGGTCCGTGATCATCCACACTCCGACATGCTGTTCCCGAGGTCCAGTTTTTATACAGTTTATTTTTCCTCGGGCCAGGATTTTCCTTGGAAATGGTCTTCTCATTCAGGTTCTGATGGTGTTTCTGCCGAATCTGAATGGGGTTCCGAGGATTCAGCTCAGCCTGCTTTCAGTTGCAGAGAGGGTCCCTGTCCCCCGACATCCAGATGTAAGTTTTTGGGGTCCCTTCTTGAATGGAAGCAGTTTCGGCTATTTGGTCCGGGGATGGGCCCATTCTCCTCTGAAAGCCCAGGTATAATCTTGGCTGTTGAGAGCTGTGAGGGCTGAGCTATTTGGTCCGGGATGGGCCCATTCTCCTCTGAAAGCCCAAGTATAATCTTGGCTGTTGAGAGCTGTGAGGGCTGAGCTGGCATTGTTCTTTTCACTTGTAGATGTTGCCCCGCATTCCTCCACGATCGCCTCTTGCCTCTTGCCTGTGTTTTCTGACAACTTTTAGAGTTTAATTTCTCAACCCCCCAATCAATATGTATCATTTTTATAACATTTATTTTTCTAGTTTTTCTGATACATATAGATGAGTGTCTATCAAAAGATTTGTATTCAAAATGCAAACGGTGATGAATAAAAGAAAGCTGCTGCTATTACAATTATAATCAACTCAACCTGTTGCTTCTAAGAATTTCAATTTACTCACTAATACAATTATTGAAACATCATGGTTTAAGAAATCAAGGAGAATTTAGATTTCATTTTATTCCCACCAGAAGGGCTTGGGTAGGGAAATATTACACTTTGCAACTATGATACCTCTCCACATACATGTTTCTTATGGCACCTGAGGTGTGTAAACAGCCTACTGGCAGCTGTGCTTTATTGTTGCTTTCAATGCTGTATCCTGATGCAGTTCTAAGAGCTGGCTGTTACAATCTTTCAATCAACCTTACAGTTCACCTCCTGAAGCAATATATTCTATAACACTGATATTAATCAGCTATATCAGGGGCCTTGTCCCTGCATGCTTTCTACAAACTCATTCAATGTAGTAAAGTGATGTGATGCTAGAGAAATCCAGCTAGCCCCTTCCTGGACCTCGCCAAGAGTGGCTGCCTCCAGGCCAGACCAGGCTCAGGTGGCAGCAGAGCAGGGCTGCTGATTCTGGCAGCAGCAGGGCTGCTCTCTACAGCACCAGTTACACAGTGCTGAGGATTGGAGTAAAGATCAGGGTGGGATCTTTTCCTGTGGTTCTCAAAGAGCTTTATCCCCAGAGAGTGTTAGCAATGAAAAGACCAAGAACAAAGCTTTTAAATGGGGGCAGTACAAAGGGTGGGTGCAATGCAGATAGCCAGTGGAGGTAAAATACAACTTAACTCAGCCTATGGTGTGTCCAGTAATAGGGGAATTCCAGGGAGGAGTTCATGCGAGGGGTTGGGACAACAGGATTGACAGGGAGCCTTCTAGAACAAGGGGTAGGGTCAGGGAGAGGTTGACAACTTGGAAGATGGAGCAAAGGGCAGATCTAGGGAGTGATAGACAGCTGGGTGAGTAAGGAGATAACCTGGGTGGTATCAAACATATCAAACAGGGATGATCCATTGGGAAAATAACTTCACAACAACTTAACAAAAATACACCACCACAATAAAGGACAATTTGCCTTGTAAAACTGAAAAACAAACGGGCCAGAAAACAGTGTTAGCAAAAGTGAGAAGGGGAGTGCAAGCCTATAGGATGTGGATCGCGTTGTAATTATCAGTTGTGGGGTTTTTCCTACCATGCATTCTTTGAGCATCCCTTTTTACACATGGATGAATAGTGATGTCTGTCTCTATAGCAGAGTCCTGTTTGAACTTGCCTAACACTGAAAACAGAAAATTCCTCAACTAATTTCACCTTTATGAGGTTAATTTTATTCTGTGCCTACATTCATCTTGGGTTATAGTTTCATCTCTCTGATGTTGTTCTGCACACAGTCTGCCATGAAGTTACATTTATTTGTCCCTGAATATTGATCACATATTTACCAAGGTTGACAGTTGTTCACTAAGACAGAACAAGTTTGTGCCATCAAATGAAACTGCTGATCCACATGACCCAGGCAGAAACTAGGACAGTTGACTGAATGTTAGTTCTGTATAACATTCCTGTCTAATTGTGAGTAGCTCAGATAGGTTCATGAAGCTTTTCTTTCAGCTGAAGGATTCTTTTAGATTTAATGGGGCCTAGTTTTTTAGTTCTATATGTTTGATTTAGTTCTATGTATTTATACAAATAGTACTCAACTAATTCTTAACTACTATGGTAGTCTAACAAATTAAGTAGATTGAATGAACAGATTTATTCCTGAATTTATTGCTGAGTGTCAGAGATCTAGTAAGACAAGTTACTGAGCCTGCAATATTTTAGGACATGGCTGAGATTCTTCAGTGTAAATGGAAAATTCTGAGCACATTCTGGGTTAAATTGTATAGAAATATGATAGACCTGGCTTGGATGTGTTACTGAGGAAAGCACGTGGGGGAAACATTGATAACCTCAGATGTCAATCATTAAAAATACTGAATTTTAATCGTACATCATCACTGAGATGAGCTAAGTATAGAAACTAAAGACTTCCAAGAAGAATTCAGCCTTTCTGTATTATGTGTCTACCTCAAGAACATTTCTGATTAGATTCAGAAATAGGGGGTTGAAAATGGAAACTGGAAACTTTTCTACCATGAATACCAGGTTGGATTTGAATGTCCCAGAAATTAAATATCTTCTCTTTATTTTATGTTTCTCAGACCTAAGTGTTCTTACAAGAGCCCTGCATGATTTGCAATTTTAGCTGAAAGTCATAAGCAGAGACAATGATTCAGTGCCCTGTGTAGCTCTAAAACATCAGTGGCAGTCTTGATACCATAGTCATGATGCACTGTGCAGTCAATCCATTTGCATGAGAGTTGTAGACCTCCTATACTGAGATTTAATCTGTTTTCCATTTCAACTCTGAGAATGACTAGAGATTATCTAGGAAGGGTGACAGCTCTCAATTTCCATAGATATCTCTTCACTGAGATGCTTGTGATTTTCATTTCTCTATTCTAAAAATCTGTTTATAGGGCAGCCTTGTGTATATCAACAGAGATCACATATTGCACCATCAACATTTAATCAAGACATTCCAAATAGAAAATAGGATTCTGCTTAAAGAATTTTCAGTTTTGTATTTAATTATACTTAAGGTCAAAACTAAGTGGACTCTGCAATTTTTGTAGGACCTGTAGGAATAAAAGAAAAGAATTCATAGACTGACATCCATGGACTGTGATTCAGTTCAATTTTGAAAAGTAAATGAGGGTATTGCTAACAGTTTCAGGTGACTGAAATGTGGTTAGTGCTGATTATAGGGAGAATTTAGAGTGTCTGTAGTTTCATTTAGGAATTTACATCTTGAAGTGGATCCTGTGCCTAATACATTTCTTATCTCTTGTGAAAGAGCTCTCAGAGCTTATGAAATCTCTGTCAAGTGAGGTGATCTTAATGCCCAGTGGACACCGCCATTTTAAAGAGTGTTTCACCATATTTTCAACAAAAGTAATAGACTAATAGTCAAAAGTGGAACCTCCACCAAGTGCAATGCCTTGAAAAACCATGGCAACTACAGGACAACTAACAGCTCTTTCAGAACTATTAATAGATATCTGATATTCTGATCTATTAAGTTCACTAAAAACTGTTATCTTTATGCTAGCTACACATTTAAAAACTATGCAGGGAACTTTCACCTTTTTAAAAATACATTTGGTGTACTTTAGAGTAAATTTTAAAGGCAGGGAGTAGAGATAAACTGACAGGTGTAGTTTTAGTTACTGACATGCAATTTACATATATAATTGTATTAGAGCTTGCTATGGATCAATCTCATTTATTGTGTGAAATAGAACTTGCACCCCTTAGACTACTGGCAATGAGTAAAAAGGGGTCATGGCCTTGTAAGCCTTCCTTCTCCAGTTGATCTAGCAGATCCAGTCAATCTATTCTTGCTGTTCTGGCCAGGGGCCACCTCCATGAATACAAAGTTAACCAGTGTCCTTCATAAGAGTTCCTTGCCCTTGCCTTTTTTGACATGGTCTGTAATGTTATAATATGTCATTTAAGTGTGATGTTTTAAGATGACGGCATGTGGTAGCTATTGTATATTTGGTTTTATTTTGTGCTAAGTCTTCCAGTGCCATTCTTCTTAGTAGTTGCTACAACCTATGAAGTGACAGAATTATTCGCTAATGTTTGTCACCTTCTTAAGCTCAGGTATTATATTGGACTTAATACATGTATAAAAAGCTTCTGAAGAGCGATTCACACCATTAAATGCCTCTCAAATTGCCATAAAAGGCTTGCCTGCTCATCTCAATTTGAAGCAGAAACTGCTATAATAGATTTTCCGTGATCTACAATGACAGGTTTATTGGTGTTAAGCATTGAAAGGCTTTTTCTAGTTCTGCGCTATAGGTATAATCACTTTAAGACCACTAAAACAGTTAAATTGGTGAACCTCTCATATGTGGAACAGTATTACAGCTCAGTGATATCATGTTAAATGAGGAACCAAAGGTAGTGTGAACTCCAGGGAGATAATAAAAACTAAGTGTATTATTTGGAATTAGTATATAGAAACTAATTCTGAACTTCCCTTTGCAGTCCCATCAATAGTTCTGTGCTTGTAAACAGCCATAAGGAATTTCTCACAACCTATATGTGCCCATTAATGGAAAACACTTTTGCTGTAAGAGAATTAAACAGAAAATAAAGGTCTATGTTTCAGCATATCTACCAGAATCTAATTCATGCACTAATGAAATGTGGGGTATCGAGTACCTGTCAGAATAACTAGAAAACTTAGAACTTTGGCTTATTCTTTTATGACTTCCTTTAGTTTCACACTATTCTCCACAGACAGTTAAATCAAATGACATTACCTTAGATTTACTCATCCACTGTAGTCAGGTGGAAGAAAAAGATAATAAAACACTCTCTTGCTTATTCTGCAGTGTATTCCACTTTTGTGTTTGGTTTTAATCCCTTTGAAGAGTCTTTAGTCTTGTAACTTACTGGATTTTGCCTTAGTGCCTAAGAGCAAGAAATCTGTTATTTAAACTTTTGTACTTTATCATTAGATAACCTGTCTACAGGATGGGAGCATTAACTTGCTGGGGGAATTTTCTTAAAGAAAGTTATAGCTGTAGGTTTCTAATGAATTCTCCTTTTCTCATGATTGTGGTGCCATATGCTCATTCCTTTATAAAGATCTTTCTTGAAAGCACAGCAATCTGAACCTTAGAGAGTTGCTTAAAGGTGAAAATTTAAAGGGAACATGGAAAATTGTGAAAGAACAAATGCATTTATATACAGAGCAGTCTTCTGCAAACAAAGGAAAAGTAAAGTTAGGGTTTACCTACATGGTACCAGAGTACCATGGTAGGTTTATCATCCTTGCTGGGTCTGAATAGTTAGCTCTTTTCAATGATAAAACAGAGGGAAGACTTTATGATAGACACTGGCTCTGAGTTGGCTACATTTGATTATGGAAATGAACCTCAACAAAAAAAGTTAATATTGCACTGTGATTGCTTTTTTTTTTTTTAACCTTTATGTGTTGAGCTTCCGTTGCACTGATGATGAGAACTTAGTCTAGAGGGACTTTAGTTTTCTTTAAAGAAAATCCCTCCACATGTTCAGTGAAGTTCACACCTCTAAATGTAAGCACATCACACCTGACAAAGGCAATAGCAGCTGCAAGGATAATCTGTCATGAAATGATCTATTGCTGCTTCAGGCAAGAGAATACTTTACCAGCACACCAACTGCATCATCTGGAACACAGGAGCCAGTGGAGAGTCTTTGCAGTTATTCCAAGTGAAAAGAATATATTCCAAGTGAATATGTTGTATTTTTTGCTGAGAAGGTTTTTTTTCTTTTTCCAAGATGTTGAAGTAGTTCACTTCACAAAAAAAAAGTTGTATATATGCTAATGGTGAGGTGCTAGGTCAGGAAAAAGTTTCAGTTCAGTCTTCTTGATTCAGCTCTTAAAGGGCATACTGCTGTTCTTGGGGAGCAACTATAGATATTGCCTAAGAAGCACTGTCTACCACTCCCATTACATTTTGCAGCAGACAAGCTGGGGACTCTTTCATACTGAAGAGATCAGAAGCTACAAAAGTGTGTGCCACACAGACCAGGCACCAAGTACCCCAGCCATTCACACTGAAGATGAGTTCACATCTTGATTTAAGCTTAATAACGGTGCAGGTCTTCTTATCTATAGTTCCCTGCAGTTCTCCAAGTCTGAACCTTGCAATGGCCTTTGGCATTCACAGTGCAGAAAACAGAGTTTTGGGTTTGGATATATTTTACACACCAGTGTATAAAATATGCGGCAAAAGCAAACAGAAACATTTACACTACTGTTAAGAGACACCATTCTGAAAAAGTCTCCCCAGCAGCAGTGCCTCAAAGTTAGTTACTTCTTGAATGAGCAAATGAAAGTGCTCCAAAAAAACCCCAAAATCATATAATCATAAATCATTCTGTCCAGGAAGCTGGACAGAAGATCTGCTCAACAGATTCCCCTGAAGGTTGCTTTTTTCCCAATATAGATTGAGAAGAAGAAATAAAGTGAATATAACACTATCAGTAATCTAAACAGATAAATTCCAACTTTTCATCACTAAAAGATACACAGACAGAAGTTGTATAGTGGGTAAATGAACCTGTCAAGAAATATCAACTACATCTTTGTGTTATAGGAAAATCTCTACAGATTGTTGTAGAGTATTTATTTATTTATATTATTATATACCTGTTGTAGGTATTTATTGTTCTCCTGTAAGTCTGATCCTGGTTGCCAAGCAACCACTGCCATTTCCTTACATGTATTCAATATGAACTACTACTGCATTTTTTTTCTTCTGTTAAAATTAATTGTGAGAAAAATTCATCAGCTTAAATGTAGTTCTGTATTATGGTTCTCCTCAGCATTACAGATAATCCATATTGAACAATCTGTGTGAAAAAAATCCTAACAGCAACAGAAGGCATAAATGAAAGGCTTCCATGACAAAATTTAATGTTGTTAAAGTACTATATGTATGAAATTTTTGAGACACTCTCTTTCTGTCAGGAACTAAGCAAGAGATGAGGATAGAGCAAAATTCCATAAAATTACTTTGATGTCTACCCTTTCCCTTTACAAGATGTAAAATACATAAAGTCAACACTAAACAGTTATAGAAGGCTGCTATTTTTGATAGTAGAAATGTAGATACATTAACTTAAAGTAATGAGACACATTGTAAGTCACAATGTGTTTCTATTTAGATTAGGTGCCTACTAGAAATCATATCTGAGATCAAAATGCAGCTAAGGTTTGGGACTCATCACATTCAAACCTCCGAGAAGTTCTTGTGACAGATTTGATAAATCTGAAAGACAAATATAAAAGACAATTTGCAACACTGAACCCAGTGTATACAAAATATGAAATATGTGGTTTCTTTTATGCTAGCTTGGAATCAATCTTAAAGTAGCCTTTTTTTCCTTAATAATCTGTAGATGAAACTGAACATGTACTAAAATATCTTCCAGGAGTGAAGTGACCTTTTTTTGCTTCCTTGACATTACTAGCAATTTTGAAATGTATATATTTATTAGAGTGAAGTTTGTTGACACACTACATTTGAGTCTGATGACTGAAAAGTAAACACTTTCTGAAGGCTTTGAAAAAGTGATTGGTTTAATTTCCTAAAATTAGAAGCACTTGCTCAGCAGAAGAGAGGGTGCAAGGAACTTGCTTCCAATAGATTATTTTTCATAGAATATGAAATTAGAATACTACTGGTTCAGTAATGTCAGTGGAATCACCAGTGGATAAATTTTTACCATATATTATTACTTTCTATCTTAACATAGAAAGTAGGACTAGAAACAACTCAGTGGTGAGTAAAATGTGGTATCCCTTCTGTCCTTCAGCTGAGCAGAAGAAATAGGACTCTCTCTAATCAAAATTCAACTACGCAATTTAGTGCTTCAGGTGAGTTTTAAATATCACCAAAGAATGGGGTGAGGAAATCAGTGATATAAAATCTGGAGGAATGTACTGAATGAATATATGAGACAAACTGAGTGTTGCATTCTTTATTTCAGTGTCCAGAAAAGCAGTACTACAACGTCTTTATTTTATCTGGAAAACTGTAGTACTTGATTCTTAAATTCATTGGATTTGAGGTCATCTCATATTCCTTCAAATTCCTGAATTTGAAACTTACTTCTCTGAGATTAGGTGATTTGGAGGAACTGTGAGGGAAGATGGAGGTCAATATTTCATTCAGTTGAGCTTCTCTTGTTCTGCACAAGTGAATAGACACTCATCAGAACATTGCAGCTGTAGGTTTTTTACCAGTTTCAGGGCCAACATTGCCCCAGGCAGCTCCTTTCCTTTCTCTCCCTAGCTTTCAAGAACATTTAAGGTAACTATTAATCAAATCAGAAAAGTCATCTTTGTTGACTAAATTTGGAATAGATACTGTTCATCTTACACTCAATCATTTAAGAGATCATTTAGAGTCCACAGTCCTTAGCAAGACTTTAGAGATCGTCATGACTTACCTTGAAGATTAACGATGCTATCCATACGGGATCTAGGTAATCTGTGCAGCCCAGTAAATATGCTGTCTGCCCTGATCTGGCAATTCAGGGGCTTAGACTCGCTCTGGCCTGATCTGGGTGTCGCTGGTTTAACTCCTGGACTGGGGCCAGTCGCTGCTGCCTTCTCTCCTGCTCCAGCTTCAGCCCTGTGGTGGCCCCACTGGGGAAGGGGTGGCACCTCCACTTCCATTACTGCCTGACAATGCATAGCCCTTTGTGTGCATAGGGCTGGAGGCCACTGTAAGGCTGTGCTGGTTTTGCATTAATTGATTTTTGATGAGGAGGGAAGGAGCCACCTACAGAAGTGATTTTCTGCAAGGAGCTTCTGAAAGCTTCCTCCATGCCTGACAAAACCAATCAGTGACTAGTTTTAAGGACTGACACCCAGTTAAACCACTTAAAGATAAATACACCTCTGTGAAACACATTTTAAAGATGGGCAAGCCTGGGAAAAACTCTCTTGCTTCCAGAGAGAGAAATTGTCCTTCTACCCCATCTTGGTGCCAGGTGGCCAGGACCAGGAGGGGAGGCCGCGGGACCCCAGCTGAGGCAGGGCCCACGGCCGGGCCATGGCTGCTAACATCTTCCTGACATTAAGCCTTGCCCACCACTGGCCCTGGCTGAGTAGGGATCTGCTGGGCCCCGGGAGGAGCTGGGCCACCACGCAGGCTGCTGAGTCACCTTGCTGAGGGGCTGTCCCGGTGCCACCAGAGACCATAAGGCTGAAACCTGAGTCAGATCTGCAGCCCCCCAGAAAGTGGCTGGAATGGAAGCAGGGCAGCAGGAGCTGGAAAACAGCCACACAGCGAGAACAGCTGCCACCCTTCTGGCCTGGGCCCCTGAGATTTTGGCACAGCCCCCAGTGCATCCTGAAATATATCACTGCAAGTGCTCCGGCCACCGCCCAGCAGAAATCACATGACCATCCGCAGGCCCCGGGCGAGATATTAACTCTTTTACTTCACAGATTAAACTTGCAAAATATTTTCTTCTCTTAAGTGAGAGAAAAGGACAGAGTGAACACACATAGAGAACAACATGAAGACACCAAGGTCAGTAAAGAAGGAGTCAAATCTTAGGAGGAGAATGAGAAGATGCCTTAGTCTTGGGCTGAAATTCTTTTGGTAAGGCCATGGTGCTGGACTGTGATACACTACAATATCCCTGTGATTCATGAAAAAGCATGGGGGGATGGAGTGTTCGAACTGTAAACATGAGCAAAGGCATCCGTGCTGAAGCAAAACAGATGTTGAAGTACCTGTGACCCAAATGAGAAACTTGAACAGAGAGAGATAAGAATGATGAAGAGGTCTTCTTCTTTCCCTTTGCTATAGGGAAAGAAGACCTCTGTTCCCACAGATGAAGATGATTTCAGAGATAAATGAAGAGAACCCTTTCTTCTGAACAGCTTATCCTTAAAAGTGCCATTTGCCATTAGGCAAAGAATGAGCCCTCGAAAACAGTTGTGAGGAAAGCTGTAAATTGAGTGGAGGGACATTCACATGGTGGACAGATTTTAATCTCTCGGGCAGCTGATTCTCTGTGACATTGAAGCCACAAAAGAACTGTTTCTTGTGGTGAAGTGTCCATGCCACGGCAATAGAGTCCTCTCCCTAAGCGAACTGAAGCAAGACTATTCTAGTGGTGGTAAACTGACTGAAAATCCCAGGTTTTGTCTCTATGTTGTCAGTGGGAAAGAAAAGAGAGTGTGGGGGGAAGAGAGTTGTTCTGAAGGTTTTATTCTGATTCTCATAATTCCTTCTTTTAGTTCTGTTAATAAAGTTTTCTTTATACCCTTTAAAGTTTCAGCCTGCTTTGCTCTTCTCCTAATTCTATCTCGCGGCAGAAAATGAGTAAATAATTCTAGTGAGTGCATGGGCATTTGGACAGCACTAGACCCACTATATTAAATTGTTGTGTTGGCTGGGAAATCTCGGATGGGTGAAACAAAACCACTACACTAAAATTGGTGTTTCTGCCTGGTTCCAAACTGAAACCAGCACAAGGGCTGTAGTTGGCAGTCTGGGAGAAGGCTGTCACAGGAAAACATTTAAAAAGAACACAAAGCAGTGACCAAGCCTGAGGAGAAAGAAATGTGACAGTTTTTCTGGTGAAGACCTGAGGATGTTGACAGCTGACTGTGACCCCCTGCGACCTCTCACCCCCGTCACTCCTGAGGAAGACTGAAGAGTCAACCATAGGACCCAGCAGGGTACAGGAAGAATAAGCATAACAGCTAAGAAAAGGACAGATAACAGGAAAACTTTATTACATAACAATTTTGCTGTTAATACAGCATTTCCATATTAATTACATAGCATATGCTGTGAGACCTTTAAAACACTGATGTCTAGTCCCCATGTAAATGCTGTTTTCTCTTTTGCCTGTGGCAGGATCTGGAGTCTGACACTAGACTGTCTCTATGCAGGGAAATAGATGTTTCTAGGGTGTAATTCATCTCAAGAAATGCATCTAAAATTATTCAGGTAAATTGTGCTAGAGAGGCTCCTCTCTCCTCATCCACCATAAAGAAAATCTGAGTCATTCTGTGTCTCCCTTCTCTCAGATAATTGCCCTCATCTAAGGCTACAAAATCTATACTTTTCCTTCTCACTTATGTTTTTCATGAATTTTGCCACTCTGAGGGACAAAATGCCCTCTGGGCTAGCTTTCTATCTAGTAGCTGGGACATTTGCTAATACATAGAGGATAGAGATATTGAGTCCTAGACCTAGAAAAAAATTAACTTGGGTATCCTGCTGGCTGAACAGTACAGTAATTGCTTTGTAGCATAAAAGATGAACGATGCCACTACCATCACCTTTGTGGAACTGCTGTAAAAGAGAATAATGATCCCTGTTTAGTTCTTCGAAAGTGCAATTGTGCATGTCAACACACAGTGTAAAATTCTGGCTTTCAGCATCCAGGTGGACAGATCTGCATGCAATCCTTAATCAGATACCTGGCAGCTGAGGAGAGCTTAGCATCCCAGCTACTGCCTTCCCTGGTTTCTTTCATCTATGTTGGATAGGTTCCTGCTTCATTTTCAGAAGGAACTTTTCACTTTGGTTTATTGCTTGAAAATGCTTAATTTCACAATTACTGCATATTTCTTGATCCTGTTTTGAGGGGCAGAAAGACACAGTGTAGGGATTTGGTCATGAGCACTCTAGAGGAGATGCTGTTTAATCAGTAATTCCATAAGTTATATAAGGAAAGCAAAAAGATATTCATTATATAACAAACAATTTTTAGATAGACATATTTGCAGTAGTTTTGATTATTTGAAGTATAGTATATCTGATTTTAATTTTTTGGTCAGACTAAGTAAGAGATCTAAGGCACTAAAGCTATGTTATTTTTTCTTTTTGCTTTTCTAGGCATAATGCAATAAATATAAATGACCATTGCCTTTCACAGACTTCATCTGCAAATATATCTCCTCTTCTTGATTCTTACAAATGCTTTCTCAGGCCACATCCAAAATGTCCCATTCTTTTTATAACATAGATTTTCTTAGTATTAAAAGATGACCTAAATTCTATTCTTCTCTGAATAGGTGGTACAGTTGTAGTCAAAATCCTGGTACAACTCAGAAGTCCTCTGAGGTTTCTAGCCAGGTGACAGCCTTATTCACTCGGCCATAGTGAGATTGCTTGCACATCTCCCTCCTTTTCTCTGTCCCAGTGGATTTTACATTCCCTTCTGTAGAATGGCATTATTAAGACATGGATATGATCCATGACATGCCTTAGGAAGATAAGACCTGCAGGTGAAACGTCTCCAGGCAGAGGGGTTTTGTAATTTGTATGTCTCTACCTTGCTTGTAAATGTGTGTGAATTGTCATGTATTCAATATGCCTGCTACATATAAGAGAAGGAAATGCTTTAAATTCTTTCAGAAGACTTAGGACTGTGTTCCTTAGGCATGAGAAGCCTGCTTGGTACTTTAAACAAGGGAGACAATTTTAAGTCCTCAGACAAAGCTCAGTGTGCTTTTTTAGAGATGTGTTAACACATTTCCTGTACAGTGAGAACCTGATCTTCATTAGACCTTTACAACAGTCAAGTTATAAATATCAGGCCATTTTTGGTTCTGTTCTTAAAAGGTTGATAAAATTTGAAACTATTCTGTAGGAAAAGTTTCATAATGAACCTCATGAAAAGATAAGCCATGGAGTTTTCTTCATGAGAATGAAGATTTTAATAAGAGCAATTGGTAATACTGAGATTTTACTTTATGTAAAATACTGAATTTGAACATTTGAAAGACCTAAGATGAATTTTTGATGTTTTGGTTCACAAAGCATAAAATAATTTAAAAATATTAAACGAAAAATAATAACTTAGGAGTGGGCTATAAAAACAGGCTAGATGTTTTAATTTTTCTTTGTAATTGTGGGAGCGTATTTTGATAGGTTTTCCAGATTTTTTTTAATATTTCTCCAATATTTATTTATAATATTAGATATAAAGAAATTCACTTCACAGTCATTATTAGCTAGCTTGAAATTTTAGGGTAACAAAATTGACTCTAAATTTCCCATCCTACAAAGATAAAGAAACAAAGGACCTTTACAAACCAATTAATCAAGGCACAATGAATGGCATCACCAGTTAGAACTAATATTTCTCTAACACTGTAAAGACCATAAGCAATACAAGCATTGTGTACATACAGTAGATTAGACTCTAAATTTCTTTGTGCTGAGCTAATATCAATTTTTCAGGACAAAGCTTTTGGATTCCAGGGTCTTTCTGGTTTTCATTAATATCTGTTCCCCTCCAAAGTGTGCACAACACATGCTCCTATTGTTATAAAATGTATTACAACTATTTTGTTACTTTTGGCATATTAAAAATTGAAAACAATGAATCTTAAATACTATAGTGCTTCTCTTTAACCAAGTGATTTTCACATGAATGTTTTTGGTGAAAATCATATCTGTCATACAAATAGCTATCAGATGCAGCTATTCTTAGTTTTTACATTTTCTTGTGTCTGAAATTACTTGTTTCAATTGTCTGCATTTAATGTGCCTAACATTTCTAATTAATCTAACTAAGACTTGGAAGAAAATTTAAATACAGTTGGATGAATCAAATGTCATTATATCCAAAATTATAATAAACGTTTTTTCCAAATTTAAATTGGTTTGAATAAGGAGTTTTTCTATCATTATCAATATCTGCTGTCAATTCCCATCTAACTTTCAAAAGATATTAAATAAAGGATGTTCTACCTCCCAAATAATCTATTTTTGTAGATTTTTTTTAAATCAAAACAGAATTCAGTGTTTGCCAAGAAATTCTCAGTGATTGTTGCTATGTGGTATTTAAGCATAAGCCAATATTTGTAGTTTGATTTTCCTGAGTAATCCTTACTTGCAGGTATTAGGGATCATATTGTTTTCTTAAATTGTATTTTATATAGACCATGTAAACCATGGGCCTACCAGAGGTGAATTTTAAATTTCTGAGAAAGTTAACAAATACATTTAGATGGAAGTGCTGGGCATAGTGCCAGATTATTCAGACCAAACCGTAGAAAAGTGACAGCTAAGAATTTTGCAAAGGTTTGGCTGTGAAATTAGATTTCCAGCCCCTATACAAATTGCAATTTTGTACTTCAGTCCTTCTTCAAATATTTCTGTCTTGATTGTTTACATTTCATGGATATTGGAGATGTCTAAAGCAAATAGTTGATATTTTACATTCACCTTATTTACAAAGATTTTTCTTTGTTAGAAGATAAATATACAGACTGGTTTTAGTGCTATGCACAAGATGTAAAAATACGCTATTTTACTGTATTTACTCCTACTTTATATAATTTCAACAATATAAACAGTCATCATCAGGAAATGATATAGAAGTTATGAAACATAAATATTAAACAAAGTTTTCTTTGGTTTGAGTGAAATAGGAATTCCTCTCCATTGACTGAACAGGATGACAATGTGGTCTAAATCCACATACTAGAAAGGAGGAAGAGAATGACTCTGATTAATAAGGACATCATCAGTGTTGCTATGCCTCTAGTAAAAGTCAGGGCTAAATCTAAGCAGAGAAACAGGTGCTTTTTCATATATTAAACTAATTTATGTTTTATAAAGAAATATGTTTGGGAAAACTTAGTGAAGAAGTTGAAATTGCATCTCCTGGATAGAATACTCATCAGAAATGAATGATGTACATCTCAGCAGTAGCTATGGCTGTAGATTCCTAATATGTGAAGATAGAGTGTTTATATAAAAAAGACATTTTGCTTATGGTAAGATCTGAAATATGAAACAAAGCAGAGACTATGAGAATGATTAGGGGGATGGGGCATGTCTCTTATGAGTAAATGCTGAGGAAGTGAACCTGTTCCACCTCAAGAAGAGACAACTGAGAGTGGACTTCATTAATGTCTAAGAGAATCTGAAGGGAGCGTGTCAAAAGGATGTTTCTCAGTGCCAAGCAATAGAAGAAGAGGCAATGGGCAGAAACTGTATGCACAGGAAGTTCTACCTGAATATGAGGAATAATTTCTTTCTCTGTCACTGAAGATGTTCAAGAACCATCTGGACACAATCTGATGCAATGTCCTCTAGGATAACCCTGCTTGAACAAGGAGGCTGAACCAGATGATCTGCTGTGGTCTCTTCCAACCCAACCCATCCTGTTGAAAGCTTTGGATTATTTTCTGTTAGGGACCTAAAAGTAATCATGTTCACTGTGAAAAAGAAATTGAGGTTTTGTTTAATTTTTACCTTAGACATAAACATTATCAAGTATAGATACTGTCTTTAATCGTATTCTTAATTCCATCTTGATTCTAAGATGCACCAGTTGCACTTAAAGTAATTCCAGACCAAGCAGAATTAACTATAAATTTTAGCATGGCAATTTCTATTCTGGCCATTACTTTATGACCTTTCTGAATTAAATCTGAATAAGATATCTGAAAACATCCATATAAACACTAATACTTAATAGATTATTTGGAAAACTTTAGACAGACAAAGATCTTTGAAGACAAAGATCCTTTAAAATACTTGGCCTCTGATTTATCTATTAGAATTTCTAGAGATCCTTTTGGTTTCCTTTTCATTTTGGAAGAACCAACACCACACCATCAATGCAAGAACAGCTACTGCTGTTTTGTATGTGTGACATGAAATTTAAATCTGTCCCTACTTGCCTCATCTTACTTCAGTGCAAGTATAAGATAAAGCTGACAAAGACTTCTGCATACTGAATTAATCCTTTTATTGTTTCAGATAGACAGTATAAACACTTTGAATGTGCTTCCACCTGAGTTCTGATCACACACAATTCTGCCTTTTTGTTTTCACAGTTTCTGAAATGTCACCCTTATTCCTCTTTATTCCGAAGCTCTTAACACTTGCATTCCACTCATCTTAGTGACTGATTCCATTTACTATTCATTCCTGATTTCTTCTCTGTGCTCTCTTTCACTTACTATCTAGGATCCTTTGCTGTGTTTTCTTCATTGTTACTTGCTTATCTGAATCACAATATATTCCTAGTTTGTCAACTAGCATACACCGCACTAGAGGGAGGGGAGACTGTTATCTTCTACCACTATTTTTTTTGCTCCATATGTGTCTTTGAATGTATTCTAAATTTGATCAGTGTTTCCAGCTTTTGATGTTGCCATCTTAATTTTTGAGCACACAGGAAAACTTCATGTATAGTATATACCTTCTTAACACAGTTGAATGTTATGTATTTTGCATGGCTTCTTCAGAAGCAAAAAGTGTTGTTCTTGCCACCTCAATTGTCTGTGCCATCTTGATAAGAGGCATATTTACCTATTTGCTTTTTTTTTCCATCACAGATAAATGTGTATGGGTAACTTACTTGTTTTGCAGCCCTGATTGCTATCTAGGCAGCATTTTTAAGTCATCTAGCTTTCACCCATGTCCCCTCAGTTACGTTTGCAGTTAGTTTTGTGTTTAATTGGATCTTAGGATCAAAAGTGGGGATCTTTCCACAAATTCTCATTTAGAAAGCCTCTATCTCAGCCATGCTGAAGTTACTTCAGAGTCCAATCTGCATTTAACCAAAGGTACTAGTCAAGCACTATACAAACCCATGGATTTGCTCTGAAGCAATAAGAAGCTACTCATTTTTCATTATCACCAACAAATTCTATACATGTAGTTATTTTGGAAGATGTCCTGTGTCCTCACATTGTAATTTTCTCTTCATGATTCATACAGAATCTATGCTATAGAAAATTTCTGTGGAGGCTGCCTTTTGCACAGTAAGTTCTTCTACGCAGGGGAAATCATTCTACAGTGCTTACCTTATGACACCAAATGTGAGGTTGAATTTTTCAGCATATAAATTACTTCAAATTCATATCTTGACGTAAGTTACCTAAGCAGAACTATTGTTCTAAACCTTTCCCGATCCTTTGAACTGTCAGTTCCCATATTAAAAGGATACCAAATGAGAACTTTATATGTGTATGTTGTAAAGGACTAAATCACAATACAAAAGGGGGGGGNGTGTGAGGAAGTGGAAGCAGCCAGTGTTATGTACTATATAATATCTATAATTTATAAACCATCTATTTGAAGTTTTGAGTTCAGGTTTTCTCTCTACAAGGTTATGTGTCATAAATGATATCTACTAAATTTTCTGACCCTGCTTTTAATCAAAGTTCTTTTGTGTGATCTTCAAAACATTCATTGATTTTTACGTGTTGGAATGTTGGTGTGGTGTGTTATTAATGGTTCACTTCTTACTTGTATTCTTTAATATTTGTGGCGACATTTTTTCCATAGTTCTTATACACATTAGCAGATCCTAGACCATAGGATTCAGAAAGTGAAAGTAACATGTGTGCATCCATCTTTTGCCGTCTTTATGGGACATCATTGAAAGTGTTAATACTGTGAATGATTCGTGGTTTTAACATTTGCTGACTGGTTTTTTGTTGATGTTTTGTGTGCATGCAGGTCCTCATTAGAACAAGTTAAGTAAAAAAACAGTGCATTAGAATAAGAATGCATTAGAAAATGATTAAGAAAAGAATTCATTAGAAGCCTGCAAGCTTCTAATACATAATTTAAGATGAAGAAAGCAGAAATAATGCTCACCAGACTCTTAGTTGAGGCTTTAGTATTTCTTTCATAGGACAGCTGCATATTTGCACTGCCTAATTGGGGGAAAGGAAAGCAGGGGGATACAGAAATACTGAACACAGTACTATATGTAAGATATTAGTTGAAAGAGTTGCTTCACCAGAAGTGAATGAAATATTATTGCAGAACACCATGGCTTTGCTGTTGGGGTCATGAGTGTCATCCCAATTTGTAAAAGACAGCTTGATATGGTAATACTGTGAATACTGTTCATGTCTGAAGGTACAACTTTAGTTGGGAATGTTTTCAGGCTTCATGTGCCAAGAAGGAGACAGATTCTGCAGCTGATATTAGCTTGTCCATTTGCCACCAACCTTAGAGATGTCATACATAGGTGTGATCAGAACAATGTGTACTGAAGACAGAAACGTGTACTTGACTGATTTAACTGCAACTCACTAGGCAGTTATGAGGTTATGCATATCAGACCTGTGGTAAATACAACAATACTTACTTACAAATGCAGAACAGATAAAACTTAGCTGTCAATTTAGTGGGGCATGTGCACAATTAATAGGTAAAAGTAATTACTATAAATTATGAGGAACAAGCACAGCTAGTTCACAAGCCTTACATTGCCATTTTGCTACAGTATTTCATCAGTGACTGACAGAGGTGGTTTTCATGATAAGCATGACTTGAATCTAAGCCCTTCACAAGAATTGATATGATAACCTTCAACAGGAAGAAGCGCACTCCTGAAAATACTTGCCAGCAAATTGCCTGAATTTCACTTCTCCCATAGCTACGTATTCTTAAGAAAATTCAAGCTGAATTGCTAAATCAAAATGTTAGATATCTGAATATTTGGATCTGGAACAAGAACAAATTATCCACAGAGAGTTCCATTATACTCCTACTGGATACCATGCATACATCCTAAACTAAATACATAGAATAGACAATATTATTGTATGGGTCACTTTAAAGCAGTACCAATGATTGGATAGTCCATGCACCTTCTTAATGGTGATTTTTTGACTGCAATAGAAAAACAGAATACTATGAAACAAATTACAAAAAATGCATCCCTTCTATCAGTGGATTTGGCCAGATAGAAATATTGTCTTTTTCTGGATTTAACAACAGATTGTTTTCCAGTCAGAAAATAATCTTGTTTATGTTATGGACTTGGTATTGGGGGTAAGGGATGTTACTGACTTTTTTTTTTTTTGTATTTTGTATTTTACACTTAAAAACTCCTGCTTTAAGTGTGCAGCTCTCACAATACAATGCAAGATCTTGATTTTCTTGCTATTTACATGAGCTGTTTTTATTCTGAATAATGGGAAGATAACTCCCTTTGGAATAGCCTATACTGCTATAAAGGATATCTTAAATTTACATTATGAACTCTTCTTGCTTTGACCATTAATTTGTTGTAATCTTTAAAACAGTTATTATATGCTAAAATAGTTCAGTTCTGTTTGTTCAAAGTCTAATTGTAAGAGACTGAAAAACAGTGAGTTGGTTTGTGAGTAAAGGGCAAAAACCCTGTTTTCCTTTGGATAGAACTGCTTTTCTCCCAGTGGTGGCTCTAATGCTTTCTAGCCATGGGGGTTATCAACATGTAAGCAGCGGCCCTGGGCTTGGTGCTGGCTGTGTGCCAGCTGCCAGTGCTTTGTAAGAAAGGGCAGCAGGGGGGGAAGGATTTTAGCAAAGCTTGTGAAGTTCTGCTGAGAGCAAGCCAAATTATCCCCAAGGTAAGAGTTGCTCCTGATTTCTGCTGTAATACTACTTGATCCTCTCTGTGTCTCTTATGGTACATTTAAAAAGGAAAAAACACAGTCTCTAACTGAAGCAGAACACTGCTGATGTTTTTTCCTGATTTTTACATATATATATATAGATGTATGTTTTATGCCTTCAATGAGATAATTTCTTCTATTCACTTCTGACTGCCATGAATGTAACACCTCTTTCCATTATCTGTATACTGATGAGCTAGCCCACATGGTGAAAAATCCCTTCTGGGACTGGCAGGCAGCAGTCACGCAAGTATCAGTTAATCTCACTAAGCCATTACTGCAATTAATAGATATAGGCAGTAGATTTGAATTTAAAATCTACGCCTCAGCAGGAAACAGAATCCTGCTTTAGAAACTATTAATAATTTTCTGACCATAATAAAAGAATTTCCTTCACTAATTGCATTCCAGGTGTCTCCTATAATTCAAATAGGGTTTTTGCTAGAAGTCTCTGCCCCCCTTTACCTTGAGTTTAAGGAGGATATTTTCAGTTCTTTGCAGTCAGCATTTTTTTTAATATGAAAAACTGTGTAAGAAAATATTACATGTATAGTTTTCTTGTTGTTTCCAACTGTAACTCTTGAACAGAATGAGGGAAAACCTGAGAATTAATAGAAAATGCAGCCTACTGTCCTCTTCATGGAATGAGTAGGGAAAGTGAGTAGAGACCTCACTCAAAAGCATTGCAGACTGGTTATTGGACGTGTAGAAGTTAAGGATTGAAACTTGGATCAATAGACATGACTGAAGCATGTGTGAGGAAAGCAAAGATGTGCAATAACTTCAGGAAAATGGAAGGAGCTTCCTGGGATTTAGGGTCTAATATTCCATACCTTAAAGGCACCTGAATTCTATGTATGTGTTTGTGCATGTGTGTATATGTATGTTTAGGCTAGAAGGGAAGATCTTGTGAAGTAACTGGAGCTCTAAAACAGTCATGCTTTTCTTTCAGAAGAATTTTGAGGCTACTCAAATCTCTGGCTCTGTGTAAGCACAAGAAAGCAACAGTAAAGGGTGTTTATTCATAACTGTTGTTTTTCTTTGCTTGAGAGCTACTTGTGGGCTGCACTGGCAATCGTTCTGGATGTTAACCGCATTTTATTGTTGTCTAACACGCCACATTAGAGAACATTTCAACTTTGAGAGAAAAACATAACTATAATTCCCTGCTAGTCATGCAGCACAGACTTCTGTGACAGCATAAAACATGGATTCACTGTAATTGTGGGTTTGTTATGTGGAACCAAAGGTGAAGCACATCGCAGTGAAATAGCTTTGCAACTGTAAATGGAAATAATGGTTGGAGAACATTGTTCTGCTCTGCCTTTAAGGTGTTTCAGCTAAAAAGACTAAATGAAATGTATGGAAGTAAATGAGACTCATTTGAAAATAGACTAAAGCCTCTTAAATGGTGGTTACAAATATGAAGTAGATTATTGTATTTAAGGGAGTAAAGAGTAAAACAGGGATTATTTTGCTGTGGCTGTTTTTCAGGACTTGCTGGAAAGACTTACCTTATTTTAGAATGCAAACACATTAAATATGAAACTTCAAAGAAATTAGATTTTTTGAGAGAAAACAAATGTAAGAAAAATGAAAGCTGAGGTACTTTCGGAACACTGAGAGTGATAAAAAAAACAAACCCCACTCCTACATGCATGGGCCACCTGAAACAGAAATTTCTAAAAGTGGTAACCAAAAAAAGCATCATATGATTAATATTATCCATTAACTCTGTTTTTATATTCTGTGAGACTAAAAAAAAATTAGGGAGATGAATTCTTTGTAGTTAGGACAGTAAGTATGTTTCTACTGTGGCAAGATATCTGTTTCAACTTAATAATTTTTTTTCTGATCTCTCTGTCATTAATGTCTACAAAGAGCCTGACTGGATGCTCAATAACCTCCTTCTAAGACTCCCTGCTTGATGGTAGGACTGAAGGCTCCCCACCCCTTCCTCCCACACAGAGAGCTCTGCAGTCACTCTTGGTGCTTTGGGCTACCCTTCCAGTGTTGCTGGTGCCCATAGGGAAGAGTAACAAGGGTTAACCATCTGTGAGCTGGACAAGCCTGCTGGTCCGTGTGGAATCTCCAGGTCCTTGCTCTGACAGACAGCCAAGCTCACAGACAAGCCTCTGAGGACATCAGGTTGGATTGGTGTAAGGCCCCAGAGCTTGCTCAATGAGTCTTTTAAAAGGATTTAACATTATGTTTTGCAGCTTGAATTAGATCCAAGGGAGAAGCACTGACAAGATAAATACAAATAAAAACTTAACTGTCAAACTTCAGAAAATCAGGGAACTTTTTAATGTTAGAGCAACATTAAATCAACATAAAGTCTTTCACAAACCATTAATCTGGCAAACTCTAAACCCAGTCCACCTAGAAAACTCTAACCCATCTGACTTTAAGTTATTCAAACTTTGGGTAGAAGGAATTAGAAGAAAGAGATGAGAGATATAGAAGAGAACAAATACAGCTACCACTTCTGGTTCCAGTGGTGTTCACCTGAGAGAAATTCCAAGAGTATGTAGGGTCAAAGCCTGTGTGTGCCTTGTGTTCAGGATTACATACCCATTAGCTTTCCTAGGCCCTTTGCTTAGGTGGGACTTCTGGTCATTTTTCCCCTCAGGAGCTGGGGCTCTAGGGTCAGGGTATGGAGCATTGCCTCCCATGTGCCAGGGACTGGCCCCACTGCAGGGCTGGAATACAGGCCCTGGGGTTGCAGGGTGTGTGGCCCAGGGCATTGCAAGACCTGACTTGCTCCTTTCCCCACACATAAGCCTGAAAAGTTTCAAGCCAGCAATCTCCTCCAGTCTCATACAACTAATGTATTGGTGCCTCCACATCTCGCAGAAGGGAGTCCTCAGTAATGGTCTTTGTCTTTGCCCCTTTTTGCAGATACCAGCTCTGGGCTGAGCTGGCTCTGAGGGTCTCCTGAAGAACTTTGTTTGCCTTCAGTGATGCCCCGAGCAGCTGTGTGTCTGCTGGTCCATCACAAGCCTCTCCTGCCTCAACATCCCACCCATCCCTACATGCCAGGATGTGGCCTCTGGCCATGCCTACTCCCTTTCTACATCTGGCTCAGCTTCTTTTCCACATGAGTTTATGCAAAATTCTGCCTTGTCTGTCCCTATATCTCCCTCCCCAGATAACATAAAGTTGCTGCCAAGCACACAGAGACCTCCCCACTAGCAGCAGTGAGGAGTGGGAGGGAACTGTGCAGCGCATGGCAGCCAATGGCACAGCCATCGGTGTGGCCATGGGAGGGCAGGGCACTCTGTCCTGCCAGCCAGGGTCCCTGCAGATAGCAGGGCTGGATGCCCAGTGTGGTGGGCACACCCTGGCTGAGGAAGCCATGGCAGTTTGTGTGGGGGAAGCTGATGTGCTGTTCCAAGTGAAGCACTGCTCCTTGCATGCTATTTGTGTGAACCTGGGGCATGGACAGCTGTTGGAAGTCAGCTGCTGGCCTCAAGGGGTCTGCAAACAGCCCTGTGAAACAGTCCGAGCTCTGACTTTCTTGTTTTGCTTTTCTAACTTTTTCTTTTGGCATCATCCAGTTCTTAACAAACATAAGTTGTTTCTATGAGCATAGTTTTATATTATTAAGAAATGTGTTCCTTCTTAATAAAAAGAAATAAAAATTTCAAATAGAAAATTAATTGTTCTGATTTTTCATGACAGGTCTTTCCATAGGCAACAATGCTCTCTATTTAAATGTTGTAAGGTAGCTCTAATTAAAAGAATAACAAAAGATGTGAAATATATGTCCTTGAGAAGGAGAAGACCAATAGCTTGAACAGGAGGATTTTGTTCCCAGGTGTAACATAACAAAAAGAATAGCAGAAGAAAGAAGAGCATTATTATAATCCTCTTTGTTCCTGAGTCCGTGCAAACTGCAGGGGATGCATTAGACATAGAAATACATGGAGACAAAAGCTCAATCACCAGGAGCGCATGCTTGTGAACATAATAAAAGTTTTTATTGTCTATCTCCCTGCCTTTAAAAACCAAGACTTACAATTGTGTAGCTCTCAAAAATTTTTGAATTTGCAGGCCTCCCTTGTGAAGCTGATGCAGCTGGTACTCACTGGAATAGAGAAAACCAGTAGGGAGTGGCAAGAGTTAATGAAGCTTGTCTGTCAACTGGTTTTCAGACCTTCCTGTGTATCTGCTTACTCTTACAGCTGAATCTCAAACCTTTTAACATTCAGACATTAATATGAAGTCTAGTAAACACAAAAAACATGGAGAGCTGGATGTACGCAGGGGAGCAAGGTAAAGCTGAGAGGATTTTATAGGCCAAAGGGCTTGTCTGTTTCTTAGGAAAGCAAGTGTTAGGCATTCTTTGGGAAAGATAAGATACAGTTTCAATTTTTCTCTTTTTTCTTCTAAAGGCTTGAGGGACGAGTCATCTCCATTAGGACAAAAAGCAGTCTAGGAAGCCAGCTCCAGAGGTCAAATGAAAAAACTGCATCTAAGTGCAGTAGAAGGATTATAAGCAAAACTTATGTTCTATAAAAAGAAATTGTGAACTGTTACAAACAATGTGAGAATCTTAATAGGTAAAACCACACAAGTGATTTATGTTAATAGCTGTTGTGGGAAGTTATGTGGACTATTTGTTACTGAAGTAGCATGTTTTTATGGGTTTTACAGAAACTTGGAGCCTGCTAAATATTCTTCAGTGCTTTCTCCCATTAACTCTTTCCATATTTGTGGACACAGACCAATTGCAGCAATTTTACTGCAGATGATTTGTTTACAAAGTTTCCTGTTTAGCAGCATGAATGTATTTCTCAGAAGAAGCCAAACTGGCCTCAAATCCATGGACTAGTGGAGGCATCATCACTTTTTGCAGTATGACGATAAAAAGAAATGGATGTTGGTCAGAATAAAGTAACAAGTTTTGTCTACAGTGCTTGCTACAATTACATATAAAAAGCTAAAGGTAGATGCCACTAGCTTGTGCTGGTTTGGTCTTCCATGAATTTTAGGAGATAATTCAGTCTGGCCTCAGTTATCAGGTTAAATTATAGTTTCAGGAATCATGAATAAAATGTTCCCGCATCTACCTTTTTATTTTTTCTCCACATGATTACAGATTTTACTCTTCTTTGAGATCTAGGGTGTCAAATGCTTGTGTTAGCAAATCTCTGAAGAGATGAGATAGTTTTGACCTGTTCTCACATGTCAACTTTATTATACGCTGAAAAGTGTGGGAAAGAAAAACAACCTAACCATAAAAACAACCCAACTCCAAAATATTGGGAAGGTAGCAGAAGGATTTAGGAATGCAGGAAGGGGATGTTGTGTGCAACTTTGCTGTCTTTTAGCCAAGCTGATCTCCTAAATGGATCAAGAAAAAGAGATGGTTAGATACCAGGCTTTCAGGAGTGTGGGGATAACTGAATGGTTCCTTGGGATAAGCAAAACCTATTCAGGGGCAATTCAGGGCAAACAGAACAAGAGAAAGATTTAGAGCTCAGTGGCTGGCTCAGGAAGGAAAACAAACAAGGGTTAGAGATTGGCAATAATTCTCTAAAGCCTTTTCTTTGAGAAATTGTCCTGTTTATAAGAAGTAAAAAGTTTTCTGTACAATTTTTTAAATTTTCTGAAATTTACACCTACAGACTTATAGCTCAAAAAGGAGTTTTTAAATGCATTTAAAATTGTAAAAGCTCTTTTATTGCAGCACTGGTTATTGGCTGGTATTGCTTGAAATTTTTGGTCTATTTTACTGCATGTTGGATGTATGCATGTGTTCATGATTCTTATATAGTATTGAGAATTTAAGAGCTTTGTTTGAGATTTGACCACAGTGACTCTGACTTCGTAAATAGGTCTATGCAAAGTTGCAAAAGGATAAAATTCAGCATACTCTGACAGTGATACACAAAATTTCAACATCAACAGTTTTTGTTTATACCAGTATTACTTTTGTTCAGAATTTAAGCATATATAGTGAGGTATTTGCTAGTGGAGTTGTTGTCACAACAGATTAAAATTTTACATATTTTGGAAAATAAAAAGAGATCTGTGACCTTCAAAGATACTCTAAACCTCTGTAGAGATGATTGAGTGAAATTTGATCAAAGCAAAATGAAACAATTCACTTATGGTTTGTGCATTATATACAGATTCATATTGTTTCACCAATATTTTTCATGGTTAATATTTCTTTACATTTTTATCAGTCTCGTGAAGCTGATCTAACAATTGTATGTCATGAGACTAAAGCATATACCTGCTTCTACAAAGATCAAAATACTTAACTCCTCATATTACATGTATGGAAGAGGACCCATATCTTTAAGTCTTTGTGAGCAGACAAATGTAGCAATCTCAAGTACAAGTACAAAAACCAAAGTGCAAGACTGCAGCTGTATATGAATAAGTACCTACGTGCATGTCTCTTCCCTTGTAAAAACACAATAAGTGAAAGAGAAAGAAAAGGATGGGAAGGGGGGAAAAGGGAAAAATTGAGGGAAAGTGAGCAATAAATGGAGGGGAGAGAAAAGGGAGGAAAAGAGGGGAGGGGAGGGGANGAAATAAAAAGTAAAAGAATCCCCTTTTAAGTGTAGTCATATGTCATCTGATGGGCTTGAAGCCATTTATTCTCATACCTTTTCTATTTTAACAAGAGTTGCTGCCTCCCTTGCCAGGTATTGCACAGCTTGCTGAATGTTAAGAGGTTTATAGATAAATCAGACAAGCTGGATGTAGACCCAAGGGAAATTATCAGCTTTCACCCTGGCACCACAAAATAGTTGATATACTATTAAGATGCCAACTTCATAATTAGGTTGCAGAATGTCTTCCTTCCTTTCCATACTGCGTCGTTTCTGTAAAGACTTCAAACCCATTTGTTCTTGCATCTAGGTTTGATGAAAATACCTAACTTTGAAAAAAATGTTGATCCAAAGCTGCTAGATATGTACCAAATCTTTCATCTTTGTAGCCCAGGCTTTCAGGGATTGATGTATAGGCTTGCTTAATATAATTTGACCAAAACCTTTATGCCTGGTTTTATAAACTCTCAGTGTTAACCTTTGACAGAAAAAAAGCAATATCATTTTTCAGATTCATATCTGAATCCTTGAAATATGTAAAAAATTATCATATATCTTTGCTACCACTACCAGAATAAGAAAGCAGTGTGTGAAGAAGAAAAATGTCTTTATATCCTTACATGTCTCAAAATTCTATTCACAGATTTTAGTTATGTTCGCTACTATGGTGATTCTTACCTGGAATTTCAAGGCTTACATTTGAACATGCAAAATTTCATCCACCTGGAATTCAAGACCTATAATCCTCATGGACTTCTCCTAAATATTGAACAGAGCCCGGAAACAATACAACACTTTTTAATTTGGCTTGGCATCAGTAATGGTACTTTGCAGGTAAGGCATCAAAATCTCCCACTGAAGGAAAAGTAAATAAAAGTTAGAATCTGTAAATATTTTAATATTTTTTTGTTTTCTTACTGTAGAAGATAGTAAATAAAGCTACAGAGATTCTTGACATCTTCAATATTTTAAGGAAAATAGTTGTCCAGCTTGCTGTCTTTTATGTCCAGTTCTTGGCTGATATGATCAATATGACTCACAAGAGTACACATTAAAACACAAAACAAAAAAAAAAAGTAGGTTTTTGTCTTGTGGTAAAAATTAAGTTATTGTATTTTATACCTAAACTAACTGAACTTCCTCAAAAGGAACTTCATTAAAATTGTCATAAGGAAGGCTAATGATATAGGCATAGGCATAGGAATTGAGTGAATTGTCATAGGAAAATTTACCATGTTAGGGAATACAGTGTATCTTTGTTTACCATATATCTCTATGTAGAAATCTTTCACTTCATCTGTTATTTAAATCACAGTTCCACAGGGTCAGGAAAAAACCCCATTTCTTTGGTTTTTGTGGACAGACTAACTAGGAATATATTTGTTTGTAAACTTTAAAGAATAAAGTGTATATCATGGTATATCTTTACCTCCCAAAAATAATTCCATCTTTTCTGAAGAAGAGATAAAGCTAGGGCTTTATGAAGACATAGGCAGATTGCAAAGAGGCTATAAAAAGATATTAAGAGAAAAGTTACTAGTTACTTTTCTCATAACATATCTCCCATTTTCCTGCTAAAGGGTTCCCAAAGTACCTATAATTATATTCTTTTGTAAGAACTGTGAAATGCCTGTTAGAAGCAGCATTTTGTATTATATTTGCCTTCATGTTTAAAGACCATGACCATACTAAACAGATATATAAACTGAAGATAAACAGTAAAAAAAGAAAATTACCTTTTAATTTATTTTATGTTGTGATTTTTTGTCTTTTATTATCTTGTGACTATATTTGTCCAGAAAAAAAATTAGATTAGTTGTGGGCAGTAAGTTATCTCAAGTTTAGAAAATGTTGATGGCTTTAAGTTCATCTTACTTGTATTCATGGTAAAGTAATGATGCAGAAAAATATTTTTCTAACATATCATAAGCCCCATAAAATATGAAAGTACTTTAATTGACACAAATCTATTCAGAGATCCCAGTGTGCCATGTTAAAACTAATTGAATTCACTTAATCATTCACAAAGCTAGTCAATTAAATGTAGATTTAAAGCCCAATGAACAAATGGTTCTAAGCTCACAATCAAGCTACAATTACAAGTAGACAAACCATGAAATCAAGTGCTTGTTCACATTAGTATAGGAAATTAAATGGTGCTCCAAAATGCTCAAGCCTGCATGCTACATTACGTGTTTGGAAGTGTAAGGAAGCCATAAAATGGTGAGTAAAATTCACCCGTGGCCAGTGTTAATTTCAGATGTGTTGCAGATGGTCAATTTCTTTGCAAATCAGACCCATAATATCTGATTGTACAATACACAAAGATTAAAGCATTTTCATGCAGGTTAGGAAGCATATATGTGTACGTGTATATTTCTGGTGCAATAGGCTTCCTTATCCAGAATTTTTAATGAAACATTAATTTTCCTTGATACACAGGATATTCTTCAGGTTTTTTTGAAACCATTTACTATTTTAAATTCAAGTTTTTATGCCTGAAACTGTTTAGTTATGAGAAACAATGCAATTGAAACCTTTTCCCACTCTGTAGTACCAGTATTTATGTGATGAAGCAGCAGAAGTCAAAAACATCACTACCACTGCTAGAGTGGACGATGGACACTGGTATAATGTGCAAATTAGGTAAGTTTACTATTGTTTGTTTTTATCATTGTTTCAAAGATCATGTAGATTGGACAGTTAGCAAATATTATATCTCATTAACTATGATACCTGAACATATACAGGGAAATGATATTGTGGCAACCTAGGCTACAACACATCCTTGGAAAGAATGTCTATAACTACCGCTGGTAGTTATGTGCTCATCACATCCCTGATGTGCTTAGTGGAAAAAAATTCATTCTCATTGAAATCATTTACTGTAGCAAACATAACCGTTCAGTCAGGGAAGATGCTGAGCAGTAGCTCCAAGCTACTCAGTCCAGGAAATTGTTGACTTTCCAACAATGAGATGTGACTTGTAGAAAAATATTGGGAAGAAAAATAGATAGACAGAAGCAGCACCATGACTTTCATTGCTGTCACTGACTTGCAACTCATTATACGATATATTATTCCTGTAAAAGTAATAATACTTGCAACTGAAGGAGAATAAAATGAAAATAAAATGAGGTAGGAAAATTAGCTCAGTAGTAGGCTTTCCATGGTTTTTGTACATAGATATATCTAATGACCAAATATGCGTGCTCATAGAATGCACGACCTCATAAGTGAAAGTTTTGGGTTCACTTTATGGGGAAGTTAGGCACCTAGTGGGCTCTCTGGGTGCCTAGTTCCTATTAGGGAGCTTAAAATAGGTCCAGTCATCTCGTCCAGCAAGAAGAAAGCAAGCTAGCTGTCTGCTAGTCTCTTAAGAGTAAGTGAGTCCTTAAAAGTTGGTGAAAAAGTGCAGAGGGAACAAAAACCTTTTCCTGGAATAGGCCTTTTATAGCTATATCTGTCCTAACTCAGATGTGGCAGTGAGTACTCAGAGAGGAGAATTAAATTTTGTTACTGAATTTCACTTACCATTGCTGCCATAAATTTTTCCAGCAAGTTAAACCACACTCATGGTCCAGACCACCCAGTAAATATACAAATTAATGCAAGGAGCAAAAGCCAGCAATCCACTGGAGCTGTGCTCATCACCCAAAAAGGAACACCATAAACGAAGCTGTGGTAATGGAAGCTAAAAGCAAGGGTAAGATCCTCTGTGACCAGGAATAAATAGAGCACAGAATCTCTGTGACACTGATAAAAGTGAGATTCTCTAAAATCTAGTAACATATGGGGTTCTGTTTATCTCCTGGTTTTGACTCCGGCTCCCTATCAAAATAGAGAAAGTATATTGGAAAATAGTTATTAGAGAAGAGATATAAAGATGATAAAATCATTAAGCAGCTTATATATTAATAGAGACTAAATACGCAAGTACTCTGCAAGCCCATTAAAGACAACTAAGAGAGGATCCCAAAGAAGACAAATGCCAAGTGACACAGAAAGGGGATAAGGAGTGGAGACATAAAATTTCTAGTTACTTAGATGGTTTTTATCTGTTAGAATTCAATTGTTATTTCTTTGTTGTTCATTTTAAGAAAGACTTAAGATCCTGAAAAGTATGAATATCTGAACTCTCAGTAATGTGGAAGTCTTTACAAAAACAGCCTTTCCCCTGGCACTGAAGCATTCAAACTGCCATGTCATTGCCATCCCTCAGAGATCCGCTAATTACCATGATGCTTTAATGAGTACACTTACTCTATGCATTTTCCCCCTACTCCATCATGTAGAAAATAGCTTGAGTCTCTAAATCAGCCCATCACAATACCCCATGACAAAAGAAAGCCAACCTGATCTCTGTATTTTGCTTTTCCTTTTGAGGCTAAAAAGAAAGAAACTTTCTTTCATTTGCAGGAAATTATTTCAGGACAGCTCAGGAAATGGGCCACATTTATTTTTCCTGATGAAAAAGAAGGCATGCATACCATTTATGGCATTCAGGCTAGTTATAGAGCAATTAATAATTAATCGTTGTACTCACTTTAGAAGACTGGAAATAGTTCTGGATGTTGTTTTAAGATGACATTCTGCAGATAACGCTAAGTAGTGTGAGGGTGTTGATTCACTGGAGGGTAAGAAAGCTGTGCAGAGGGATCTGGGCAGACTGAATCCATGGGTCAAGGCCAATTATGTGAGTTGTATGAGAAGTGGCTGGGGGAAGTGAGGCCATTTAGCTGGGAGGAAAAGGCTGTAGGGAGACCTTATAGCTCCCTACAACTCCCTGAAAGGAGGCTATAGTGAGATGGGGTCAGTCTCTTCCCCCAACTAAATAGAAATCAGACAAGAGGAAATGATCTCAAGTTGCACCAGGGGAAGTTTAGGTTGGATATTTGGAAAGAAATCTTCACAGAAAGGCTTGTAAAATACTGAAAGAGGCTGCACAGGGGAGTGGCTGAGTCACCATCGCTGGAGATATTTCAAAATCACGTAGTCATGGCAGTTAGGGCTACAGTTTAGTGTTGTGTAATGGTGTGTTTTGGGTTTTTTCCAGTTTTCTATATGCATCTGTTGGTTTTATACTGTTTCACAATGGTTTTTCCCATGTACCCCATATTTTACCCCATTATTTACCCCATTATTTACCCCATTATAGTTTACCGTAGTTATTGTTATTAATCAATCATCATTTATGTGACACCTGGATCCTGTCTGTCACTTCGAGGCCTCACCCTTTGTCTAGAAAGTTCTGGTGAAGGCTTTGAGTGATTGGCAAGGTCTAGGTTCCCCTTCCCCCTTTGTTCCTTGATTTGCTCTATAGGTTGTCATTTAGGTTCGGGGTCATTCCCTTCCCATTCTGGATTGGTTCCAAGCTGCATCCTCTCTATTCCCCCGCCGCCATATTTAAGGTGAAACCCAGTGAGTTTGGGGGGCTTTGGCAGGCTGACTCCTGGGTGAAGGGAAGTCGTGTGGATTTAATAATACCCAGTTGAAGTTCGCCACCAGAGTTCCATCCTTTATTCTTGCATTGTTCACACTTCTGCTGAGGCAAGGACCCACTGAATTGGAACTGTATTCCAGAATACAGGACCGTACCTTTTTTGCAACACCAGTGCCAGAGCTAGCCTGGAAGAGCAGGCAAAAGCCCCGAGAGAAGCACCACACCATTGCAGTGTTGGACTTGGCAGTGCTGGTTTAACAGTTGATTTTGATTGCTTAAGGATCATTTCCAACCTAAACAATTCTATGATTCTATGATTCAAAGATTCAAAATCTTAGTGATGTAGATGTCAGAAAGATTTGGAGTTGCTTCTCACTGTCATCTCATGTGTTTTCACACGTGCTTGAGGTAAAGTATATATCCTATATATATGCTTTACATTTTTCACTTTTATTGACAATTAAATATATATTATTCACAGTTAATTTTGATAGAGTCAGTCTTGAAATATGTTTTAATTGTTTTATTGAGTTGTCATTTAATTTAATCAACTGCAGTGTAATACAGCATAATAAAACTTAAAATAACTTTGGTGAAAAATTGCTGTAACTTATTCAGCAACTTTCTAAAGGCTTGCAAACATTTAATTTTCTCAGAACTGATTTTCAGTGAGATAAATATGTTAGGTTTTGAACAAGGGTATCTGGGAAACCACTGAAGTTAAATGGGAATGTAGGAGATAATGCGTATTGTAACATAGGGGACATGCATATGGGATTTTCTTTATTGTGCATATGTTAAGCATTATGAACAGACATTGTGAATAATAACAATAAAAACCCAACATTTTTTGAAAGAAAATGCTAATTTTTTACTTTTTTGATGTAATCCTAATTGTTTGGAGCTCTTTTGATGTAATCCTGTGATGGAAAGGATTTGTCTTTTCAGTTCAGGAAAAGCAGTGCATTTCAGCTACTGGAGATAAGCCATTTTCAAAGAGCATGCTTCCTCTACAATATCATAGTAAATGAAAGTAGACTTAAAAGTAGTGAGTGCTGTTTAGTACAAGTTTAAGTACAGTGAAAATTAGATAGTGATAGTATCTTCCTTTTCTGCTTATGGAATATTTTGCTACTTCCCTTATCCCACAGAAATAATTCCTTGTGTGAAGGAAAGAAATGTCACACCATGTAATGTTTGCAAATAAACGTGCACATTACTGTCAGACAATGTCCTTTATCCAGTTCTCATGGTTCATCATGATATTCATGCTGAAAGAAAAATATCAGCATTGCTGAAGTACATTTTTTCTTGATGATGGAATATTGTGACTACAAAAACTGTAATAATTTAATAAATTTTGGTACAATATAAGGAGTGTATTTCCTTCAAAAACTGGGATATCTTGGATAATTTGGGCTAGGATATAATGATTTGCATTAAATTAGTCTAATTTATGGCATTGGCTGCTAAAACCAACATTTTGCCAAGGTTTACCTCAGAGCAGGGCTTGAGAGTTCCATTTCATGTGTAAACTACTGTAGTTGTGTACTCAGTCTGTTAATGAAACTTCATTGCAGCTGTTTCACTCACATTTCTGACTATTCTTTTGGTTTTCTTAGGAACGTTACCAGGGAAGTGAGTGAGCTACAGTGAAAAATGAATATGGGCAATATCCCAGAGGGATTGGATTACTGCAGGATATTATGAAGGGAAAGAAGTGTTAGACTCAAGCACTGGAAGGTTTACATGTTTGGTTTTATAGTGAAGATTCAGTTTTCTTACTGGCAATGAAGGGGATGTTTGACCACAATCTTCTCATTCCAGACTTTATAATTCTGCCTCCATTAACTGCTTTGAAGTTTTTCTTCAATCTTTGTGATCAAGACAAGTTGATAAAATAATATGTATTGAAGAAGCAAACCAAACTGCAGCAACAATATTAGAAAATTGCCTTTTCTTGGCCCAATATTCTCCATTTCAGTACCGATAAAAATAGTTCCCTCAATTATATTAAAATTATTTTTATTTTAATTTTAGTCTCAGGTTATAATTGCTAATAATTTTATTCTCAGGTCATAATTTGCTAATTGCTTTAGCAAATTTGTCCCCTTATAAGTTAATTATGCAATAGATGTCATGAATACAACTTCATTCTTTAATATGAGCCTATCCACATTCAGATTTTTTTAATTGTCTGAGATCATTAGGACTAAAATCTGGTGTAGGTGGTCCATCAGAGACTGACTGCAAAACCCACAATTGCTTTTCAAAGGGTGTTTTATTCCTCTCCTTTAACTCCTATTGTTTGTAATTTCAGCTTTGCACTAGTTACCTATAGGACTTTTGGTGACTGATTGTCTTGCTTTTGAGACGTAAAATCTTCTGATTCCTCTAGTCAGAAAAAGATCTTTCTAGTCATGCCATAATGTAACATATGCTCACTCAGGAGCTTGCAGATTGCTTGGTTTTGACAGCTTTTTATGAGGGTCTGAGATAATCCATATGGTGCAAAGTGTGCTGTATTTATTATCCTTCACAACATGCTACAAACCTCATATTTTCCCAAGGGCTTTTAGGCAGGTAAGATAAGCATATGATAGATAAAATGGGTAGCAAATCCTGCAGATGCTTCTCTGTCTTGTTTGTCTTTGGTACTTTTTATTTCACTTTTATTCTAAATTCTTATTTTTATTTTATCACAAAGGTGCAGAATTTTGACCTTCATTTTTAGCATAACAGCTTAATAGTTGAAGAAGTCACTCACCTGTTGTTTCATATACCTTGTAAATTTCATATACTTTACTTAATGAAAACATACTTAATGGTCCATTTTCTCAAAAACCGGTGTAAGTCAAACCACATTATTAGTATTCGGACCCAGCAGTGTTTAACCTGTTTTGTATTTGTTACCAACACAAAAGATTTAGGAATTTTCTGGACCTCTAAACTGGACATTGGCAGGGTCTTCACAAACATACTTTCTTAGCCATAGTCATACTGGTCTTTTTTTCAACCCCTTCTAAAGTGCCTAGGGGTGAATAAAATATAAGTTCTGACTTGTCTAATAATTTCTAATTTTTATGTGGTCTGAAACTTTTCCCAGATCAGTGGAGCTTACTTGGAAAAGGTACAGGTTATTATACTTAGTCCAATTTATTTATAGTATATTAACAATGGTAATAAGATGACATTTGTATTTTCTTACCTTCACTGTATGTTAAGTCCTAAATATATCTGCTACTTAATGTCCAATATACATTGCAGAGATGCTAAATCACTGAAAACAAACTGGTTTCAGAATATAGTTTAGAAATACAGGCATTTTCATTTAATATGGATTGAAAATAATTAAAATATTGGAAATATTGATACTGATGTCAAGACCTGTGTTTGTAAAGAGGAAAATAGGAATGAGTTGATCATGAAAAAAATTGGAAGGATTCCTTTTTCATTTTGCTTTGGGGATTTTGGACAAAGATGAAGAAATTTAACACCAAATACATACGGTAACTATCACACAGATGAGCAGGAAAAAATGAGCAGGAGATACCCTAAAACAGGTAACATTAAATACTTGTGAAAGGAAAAAGATGCTAATTTTTTAACAGCATAGATTGGCTATTGGCACAAGTAGCTCAAAAAGTGGACAACTCATTTCTGGGGGCTGAAGATTTCTGTTACACAGTGACACTATTACTGCCCGCTAGCAGAGCATGACAGTACCACAGAAATGGTAATGCTGGATTGAAGCAACCGAATCAAAGGAGATGCTGATTTATGAACTGTGAAATGGAAGCCAAATAAGAATCCAAAAACACTATATAGAGGAAAAGTTTTGAAATCTTGCTAGTCAGAATATATATGTTTTCCAGTTCATTCTGCTAACGTGCACAATACATTTAGAGAGAGCCAATTTGATTTTAATCCTTTCACAGATAAATAGAGGAGGAACTAAGCTAATAATATTCCCTCCTGTGACTAATTTTATTTTATACTTTATTTCATAAACACTTTATAATTTAAATGTGCTTTAATGTATCTTTCTATTTTGGAGCTGGGGTTGTTTAGCTGGAAGAAAAGGAGGTTCAGGGGAGACCATGTTGTTGTTGTCTCTATAACTTCCTGAAAGGAGGTTGTAGCCAGGTGGGATCAGTCCCCTTTCCCAAGTAACATGATGAGAGTAAATGGCCTCAAGTTGTACCAGGGGAGGTTTAGGTTGGATATTAGGAAAAATTTCTTCACAGTATTTGTTGTTAAGCACTGGAAAAGGGTGCCCAAAGAAGTGGTTGAGGCACCGTCACTGGGAGGTATTTTTTAAAAATTTAGAGGTGGCACTTAGAGACCTGGTTTAGTTATGAACTTTGCAATATTAGGTTAATGGTTTCATTGGGTGATCTTAGAGGTGTTTTCCAACCTTAATTATTGTATTATTCTATGATAGTACTCCCTTTTTAATGACTTACAGAACTGTGGAAATAATGACTCTGTAGATGCTACAGAGCAACAACAGCATCTCACTAAAAAACACAGATAAGAAAACTGATCCATACATGGGTTGATCCATACATAGGTTCAATAGGAGAATGCATTATTATATCTGCTACTGAGCAATTATTAAGGAAAGAGATAGACCATGTATTAATTTATATTTACCCAGTTTCCTTTCTTTCTAAACATAGATTTCTGTAGCTGAAGATAATTTTTGTGCACAATTACCAGAAATAAGTTTCAAGTACAGTGTATCGCTGCAGTCAGGTTCTACTAATCTTAGATATTTTTACAATACCAGTTAGGCTGAATTATTTTTTTTAAAAGAGAAGATCTTAAACTTCAATAGTAGAACTTCTGTACCACAACTAATGGTTCTACTGTTTTTGAATTGTCTTTATTGTGGAAAACAAAAGTATATTTTAGTTCTAGATTCAGAAATTTTTTCCTTACTAGAAATTGCCTTTCTTTGTCTCTCTTTATTACAAAAAGAAAAGGAAAAACTTGCCCCTCTTACTGACTGCTGCATATCACCAAATGCCATATCTGTTATAGATATTGTCTAAATCATTTATCTGTTTGCTGGAGGCTTTTCCTCAGGATATGTTAGCTGGTATAGCTGGTTCTCTGTTCAAGCGTATTTCAATCCTGTTCTGTCCCATGTGATCTATACAATACTTCTTGACTCTATTGTTCACAGTATTAATTTCACAGAACATTCAAAATTTTCATACCAGAATAACTCAAATTGCTATTATTAAAAATAAACTAGCAACATTATCAGCTGACTTTTTAAATACATTTTAAATATTTTTTCCTTGTAAGAAGTAATAGAATGTAACAGTATCCTATTTCTGAATGAATTTGGTTTTAGGAAAGCAGACCTAACATATATAATAAACACATTCTGGTATTTCCTTTTATACACTTAAATGCACTGAGGTCTTTGATTTTGTAACCAAAGTGATTTTAAGATCTTAGGTTTCCATATGTGATATCAATATATTTTATGCAATATATGCATTTTAATAAAGGGTAAATATACTAGCAAGCACAAAAGAAGCTTAGTGGAAAAAAAATAGTGTAGGCTTTAAAAAAATACTTTATAGAACTTCTTTTTCTCTCTATGGATGAATGTATGACATTATTTGAATACAGCAGCATAAGGTAACATAAACTACCATTTTTATCTAAGTTAAAATTTCTGAAATTTCTTGGGTTTAGATTTTCAGGCCAGAAAGGAAAATTTGTTTGACCACCAAGGGACCACTAGTTTGACCTCTTCTATATCTTAGATGATCAATATTTTGTTTGAAGTCTATGAAAAACATAGACATCAGTTAAATCAAGCCCTTCTATTAAATATTGTCCTAAGACACACTTTACTGTGGTCACCTATTCTTAAACTCACAGCATTGGTGAGCAGTTTATGTATTCAGATCATTCTGTCTGGTAAACCCCAGCCAGGACTTCAGTAAAAAGCTGAAAATAAGAGGTGGGTAAAGATTCCCTTCTGACCCTGCTAACCCTATGTCTCAGGTATTGAGGTAATGCTCAAGACTGAGCCAGCAGCAAAGATGTATAAGAGGTGTAATTCACTCTCACCTCAAAGATCTTTTGTCTGCTAGATACCTTTTCACCACTCTGTTATTTGAGACATGTCTGGAGAATGGAGAAATGAAAATAATTAGCCAGTTTTGTAGTGGGAGAAAAATGCTGTTAGGCATTGCACATTGCATCCAGAAACCTGAAGACATAAATTTTATTGAAGTCATTGTACTGCAGCAGATATTAGGCAGCATGAGTATTTGAAAGAAGATGCAAGCAATCCTTTTCTCTGCTGAATAAAGCAGGATATGCAAATAACAGGACAAACAGTATAGCAGTCTTGTTTACTCAGACAGTGCTGTGTGAATTCTGTACACTGTAACTCCTACTTAGCAAGAAGGAAGCTGACTTTCTACTTTATCCCACATGAATCCCTTTCAGTCAGAGTTATCTGGAGGCAGGGAGACTGCACCTCTTCTGAAAGCAAATAAGCTTTTTCTCCCTGAAGGGCAGGATGGAACTTGCAGAGTCTGCAGCAACAGCACAGACTAAAAATCCTGAAAAAAAGAAGACAAAGTCTCCCTGCTATAGGTGCCAAGCATTAAGGGGAGCCTTGTAAAGCCATGGAAGGGAGGTTTTGTTTAGGAACAACTCTATCTAGTAGAAAAATTATTTCAAGTTACAGAATAAATTTGCTTTCAAGGCTTTTATTTAATCATGCTTATTGCTACATTTTCATTATTTAAAAAAATAACCTTTTAAGAATCTAGTTATCTTGTCTGCTACATAAAGTCTGTCCTTAATGTGGGGGCTCATGTCTTTTTGGATAAGTTACTCCAACAAAGGGGAGACAATTCAGAATGCCTTCAACGGGACACTTTTGGCCTCATAAGTCTTGGGGTTTTTTTCCATGTTTAAAACACTTTCTTCTTCTTCTTCTTTCTTTATTTGGCTACTGACCCACGTAGCCAGGGCTGCCATTCAAACCACACCTGTAACTATATGACTGTGAGATTATCCAGGCTCCACGATATCTACTGTATATACTCACAGCCCTCCATTAACTTCAGATTTTCTTTAAAATGTTAGCTTGAAGTTTATCTTCTTAAAATGATCAGAAACAAAATTTCTGTCAGTAAACAATCATAGGGTTATCCTGTAGCATCAGCAAGATACTCTTTTTGAAATGTGTAGGAAAGATCTCAGTCCTGCATTGCCAGACATGGCAGAATGCCTTTTGTATTCTGAAGTCACTACAGCTGTTACTTTCTTCATTTTGCAAGAACCAAGGTGTCACAGAGAAAGGAATAGTGGAAATGGATAAAACCTAGAAATTATGTCAGAGAAACTTGACATCAATATTTGTTGTAAATTGCATTTAGTTTCCTGGAACTGAGAATAGTGAAAATAGACTTTGTGCTTACACAGCTCTCTGAGTACAGGGAAAAAAACCCTACCCTGCACTGATCAACAAAACTAAAATGAAAGTTTAAAACTTATGACACTTCTTTTCAGCTAAGTAATGTTATTTTATTTTGCATCAATGCAATGTTTAAAAAATCTTAATTGAAATCAAAACCCATTATGAAATCAAAGCTTAAGATGTTGCACATATTTTTTTTTCATTTTTCAGAGTGGCTATTTTTCACAAACTCCTTATGAGCCAACAGAGAATAAGTAACTGCCTTTTCCTAGTAATGTCATTGAACACAGTGGATTTAATTACACTAAATTGATCCTAATAACAGTTAATAGAGATTTAATACCACCAATTAGTTTGACAGAAACTGTTGTTTTACAGCCTCTTTAAGATAAAAGCTTACTTAGTCATGCTGCATCTTGGGTACAAATCACATTCTGCGCATTCTACACATTCTCAGAACTCTACCTTAAAGCAGACATTCAGACATTAAAATTTAGAATCATGCAAGTGACAAATATGTGATGTATTATGATGTTTTTTTTCTCAGATTGTTTTACTAAAAAAAATGCTAAACATGCTTCTATCATAGCTACTTTATTTTGCTTTGGATCTCAAAAGTGATCATTAGTGTCACTTATAAGAATTAAAATTTTCTACCTTGTCTTCCAAAGCATCTTATCACAGGGACAGAAACATGAAAACAGTAAAACAGGACTCTAATAACAGGCCAATAACAATACATCAGGCTTTGCTCTGTATTATTTTCTATGTAACATCAAAGGGTACTTATGGATACTAAAAGTGGGTTCAATGTTCTGTGGCTGCTTTAGAATCAGCATAGAACTTATATTAAGGAGAACACAGGGTATAGAAATCAGAAGTAACGTTGACATGCAGAGCTGATGCAAATATGAATTCCCACAATGTAACTATTTTTTATATTAAAAACAGTCTTTAAGATAGTGTTGCAAGTTTAAATCCAACTCTAAACTTTCTGCTGTCTGAATACTTGAATACAATACTCTGAGGCAAAATTTTCCCTAAGTGACATTTATATCTACGTCAGCTTTAAATGAATGCATATAGTTCTCCAAGTTTAATTTCTGTAAGTAGTATCTATGGTTGGTGTGATGTGAGCAGCAAGAAACTAGAAGCAGGAAACTGCAAAGACAGAAAGGGCCAGAGGCCTAGATACTTGTTTTTTCTTTAGCTATGTCTATAGTAGTAAATTAAACTAAAGGGTAGTTTCTGGACTGAGGCCAACTGGCAGGCCTGAGGTCATGGCTATAAAAACTTTTATGGCAAAATAGTTTGGCAAGGTGAGTTTGAAATGATTCCTGAATTGCACTAACCAGTAAACTTTACAAGTTTCGGAATTGAAGATAATATCCAACTTCCACGTTAACTGTAACAGAAACAGTGATGACTTTGTGAAAATATGGATAATTCCGTGTCAGGATTTGAACTCAAGCTGTAGACTTTAGTGTAGTAGTGTAAACATAACCTCTGTGAAAAGAAAAAGAGGTACTTTGTTTGTTTGTTTGTTTGTTTATTGGAATAGGAAACAAAGTTTTTTTCCTCCCTTCCTTGCATTACTAGAGAAATTTGCATGAATAACTTCAATGTTATTATTTGTTTCATTAAATAAAAGTCAAATCTAAGACCAGTCCAAGAAACCAGCTTCAGGCCCAGGAAATATGCTAGAAGAGAAGTGACAAAATATATGTTGTTGACTAATTAGTTCATCTGCAACGTGGAAATGTGTATTACCTGGTGTCTCAGTAGGGCAAAGTCAGCACCAACAGATGAGAGCAGTCTCAAGTTATGCATTTTACTCTAGAATGAAAATGTAATGACTGTGAGTGAACTGGTATATATTCTGTCCCTAGATAAATGTCAATAGATAATCTATTGCAGGTAGTAAGAGATTCTACGTATTTTGTAAAGGTTACTTGTATGGAATTGCTGGGGTTTTCTTTGATGAAGATTTCAGTGTCTTAGGATTGTAGAATTGTAGGGTACTTCAGGCCAAAAGGGACTTCACGAGGTCTTTAGCCCAACCTCCTGCTCAAAGCAGGGCCAGCCAAGGTCAGAACAGGATGCTCACTTCTTTATTCAGTCAGATTTTGTAAACCTCCAACACTGAAACCTGTAAAACTTTCTGAGAGGTCCAGATGTTCCATTCCTAAAGTTGCCTCAAAGATCCATGAAAAGCCATGAAGATTTCAAAACCAGTGCTAGGTCGAAATTGATCCAGCCTTTTAAATGTGCATTAGGAAAAAGTTACTCTTGATTGTAGTAAGAGTAGGTTTATTGTTTTGTCCTAATTTTACAAAAACAAACATTCTACTGCAAGGAACAGTTTGAGCATGAAACCAGAAAATGTAAACCTTCAGACACTGAGTGAAAAACAAGTTGTCTTTTTCTAAGCTAATAAATCCATAAATAATAACTAAATATAATGAAAGTGAAATATGTTCTCAGCTTTAATTAAGCAATTGTCTTTCATACAATAGAGGAAAGTAGGGATTATTTGTTTTATAATATATGATAATAAAACTTCTTTACTTCTGATGATTCACAACTTATATTTGGTATAGATGTTTTAAATATCTTGTTGCTTTTGTTTAATAGACTGAATGCTAATATCACAAACTAAACAGTTCAATGGTATTAATGAATTATTGTTGTCTAGCATGGCCACATTCAAGTGAAATTTCTAGAAACAGGTGAAGGTTTCAATCTTGCTTGTAGAACAAAAGATTTCCCTTTTCTAGCAGAAAAACAAGTTAAAGAATTTTTATTCCCCGGAAGACTGCACAGCATGACTGACACAGTACTTTTTCTGACCATCCCCCTTTCCCTCCTCCTCTGCTACCATTTGTTTTGTTACTTTTTTACCATTTTATGATAATCCTAAAAATGTCACTTAATCATCACGTAAAAATGTCAGAAGGTAAAGACATTATGTAAAAGGACTTGGATTTCATACAGACATTGCCATGTTTAGGGACTGTTTTATCAATAGTTATCAAATTATTGTCTGACCTTTCCATCATTCTAACCTGCGAGGCACTGAGCAATGGATTTAGTACTGTTTAGACAGAATTCATCTTCGGGTTATAATTAATAGGCCAGTATTTAATCACTACATTTGTGTGATTACAAATGAGGAAACTGTGAACTATTATGGCTGGCTTGGACTGAGGCACAATTACTGGTAGCTTACCCAGCAAAAGTGCTTGAGAGTTGCTGTATGCATTTCCAAATTTATAATTATGCAAAAAGCCCTGTCGTCTTACTTGACCTTTAAAGCACCCAATGTGCTGATTGTAGAAAAAGTATTTTAAAAGCCTGATGGAAATTTCATAGAGTGCATATATGACCCGGTAATTGTATCATCAGCAAATGCTAAACAATAATGGTTTAAAGTCATTATTCTAATTTGGCCAGACCCTGCTAGATTCAATCAAACACAATCAGAGGTGCATGGCTGACATTCTAACAAGCTTAGGGCAAAGGCAGCTCATGCTTTGAATTGTATTACCTTATTTTCTGACACCAAATACTGGGAATTAATTTCAAAATATTCTTTTGATACATGCACACAAAAATACTTTTACGTATCAGTCATATAAGCTATTAAGCACAAGCTAGAAATATGTCTAAACCAAATGTGAAAAGAACTATATCATTACTGTGTTTGTGTGATAGAAGTATGTACATGGTAATGTAACTAGTTACAGCGTTAACATCTGAAAACATGTAGAAGAAATAGTAATTAAGAGAAAAACAGAAGAGAAGTTGTTTGAGCAGCTGTACTTCACTTAGCACATCTGTCAAATAGTCAAAAAAAAAGCCTGGTAGTTCGTCCATGACCCTGTTCCACCCCATCTTAAGAATTACGCTGCATCAAACCAAGTCTGATTTACAATATTTCTGAAATATTGCTATCTTATTATTGAGCTTTTTTTCATTACAATATCATTTTATCAGGAAGAAATTTAACATGTGTACAAAATCATAATATTTTTTTCTTTAAGTGTCACTGCCACCATTTTCTGTAGAATGTAATATCCAAGATATAAGATATACTGGCTTCAAACAGTAGTAAAAATATCTTGACCATTGTAAATAGAGCTACAGAGAATGATTGTGCCAGTCACACATATTATCAGCAAACTTCCTTTGTAAGGCATTAATGAAAACAGTGTGTTACAGAACCTTGTGTGTGTGCTTAGACATACAGCCCTTGTATAATATCCAAAAACATGTTAAGAAAAGCATTTCTTTCCTTGATCCTAGACACATTTAGCCCCTTTTTTGTATTCATGTTAGCTATTAATTATCAAGTCAAAAAAAATTGAGGGCATAACAAAAAANAAAAAAAAAAAAAAAAAGCCCTGAATCAAGCCATTTAGATGCTAGTTTTCATTCCACAGAACCAATACCCCAATCTATTTCTCTTTTTCATTCTTGATTTTAGCAACAAACCAATTTTTTTTATTCTCCACCTAAAGTTATTTGCCATAGGATGGACAGGCCATTTTGCATACTCAAATATTTACAGGCCTTTCTGTAAATACGTATCACCATGTTTGCATATTATTCTGAAGGTATCTCAAAACAGAATTACATGGAGAACATAGAGAACTGTTTGCAAATGATACTAGTGTTAGCTCTCCATTATGTCAGTTAAAAACACATAGAGGACTTTATGAAATAATATGTGAGAATCTATATATAGCCATATGACAGAATATAATTAAGAAAACTTTTTATGCTCAGTTTTGTAAGAATTTTCAGAAAGCTGTTTTGCATTGTCAGGTATAAACTGAATTCATACAATACCTACTGCATCCTACCCAGATTTTACAGAGATGTGGGGTTTTGGTTTGTGGTTTTGGAGGTTTTTTTTGGTTTGGATTTTTTCGGTTGGGGGTGGGGTTTGTATGTGCTATTTAACACATAGATTTTTTGTGACAGTCTGTAGTGGTTTGAAAACAAACCAAGTGAGAGGCTCCAAGTCAGAAAAAAAAAATTAATAAGAAGAAAGAAAGAAAGAAAAAGGTAGAATAAAAATAAATCCAATAATACAAAAGACCACCGACAGAGTCAGAATACAACCTGATCCAGGTGATGGAAGCAGACCAGATGAGGTGGTCTTCCTGAAGCAGTGATCCTGTAGAAAGGTCTGGTAGCTCTGGTCCTCTGGGAAATCCAGTGGGTAAGGGCTGCCTGAATCCCAGATTATATTATGCCTGGCTCCTCCCCCTTGGGCGGAGCATCTCACAATGGGATGGTGAGTGATGCAGAGGAGTCTTGATGGCCCATTAGAGAGAGATTGCTCCCGGAGGCAGTTATCTATGAGTCATCCAGCAAGGCATCTGATGGGCCATTAACAGAAGATAGTCCAGGGGGAGGGATCTGGGAAACACTGCTCCAACAATTGGATTCAACAGTTCATGAAGATGGTGATAGAATACTTTTGCATATACTACAACCCAGGACACACCCATATTACAAAGACACTTGGATAACATTAAATATAGAGATGATTGAAGTCTGATTTGTTTCATATACAGAGAGAAGGATAGGCTGGAAGAAATTACCCCATGAGAGACTGGTTTAGTTCTGATATTTCCTTCTTGTGCTTTCTTACATGAAGATAAAATGATTGCTGCCAGTTAGTTATTGGAATGCAAAAGATCTTTACATCATTTTAAAAAATTGAAAGAAACCGAATTATTTGCTTGGTACCTTCCTACCTACTTGGTTTGTTGTTGACAATGTATGCACGTTGTTAACAGCAACATTTTTAAGAAGGTATGTGAATGGAGGAGGGAAATGGCAATGTATATATTAATTTCAAGGCCTAATATTACTGACTTCAGCTTTAGGAATGATGCTTTTGAAAATAAGTATTACAGATTATTATAGTATCTCTGCACTTTCTAAAATGCAGCTTGTGCAGCTTGCTTTTGTGGTTTGCATTTTGTGTGTGTGATAAGAGGGATACTTAAAATATTTCAGTTCAATTCATGTATTTTTTGCAAATTACAAAGTCTTGTTACTATTGAAAATTGTCTAAGTCTTTTTATTTAGTCATTTGTATGCTTTGGCCTTTTTTTAGCAATTAAACTGCCCAGATTTACAATATGGCTTCATTTTAATGGAATTTCAAACCCCAAAGACATGTCAACTTACAGCTTGTTAAACAGTTTCTTTTATATTTATAGTTCTATAATACAAAACAGCTATTTACTTGATTTTCTTTCCTTGTTGGTTTAGTAACAGCCTAATTAATTTGTTGGCTAGACAGTAACGTAAATAATATATGGTGCTAAAACGTGCCTATTTCTGCATTTGTGCAGGCAAGGCATGGTACCATGTGAAGCAGAAATGTCAATCCTGAAGTTATCTTCAAATACAAGTATAACTAGAAATTACTGGTCCAGCTCCTATTGGCTTGAAACAGGATCCATATTTGTTGGTGGTTTGCCTCATTCTTATGCAGCAAAACAGGTAACTATTATTATCATTATTGTTGTTGATGTTGTTGTTATTAATATTATTATTTAAAATTGTATTGTTTTTAGGAATGGCATATTGATGTATGTATGTTTGGAATAACTGAAGAGATTTAAACCATGCAAAAAATAAAAATTACAGCTTTTTAAGAGTTCCATCTGAGGGGTGAGTATGGTCCCTTGCAGAGTATTGTTCATGTGTGGGACTTTGGAAAATGAACTAAATGGGCATTATGGTCCAAATTCATTATCTGAAGTTCTGTTTGTCTTGAGTAGGGAGAGTAAAGGAGCAAATATGATCAAATTTAGAGGAGGTACTTTTTATGTCAGGTGCTAGTTCCATGAAGATGTGAAAAGTATGACTGCAATGGTTTCCAAAACAAAGGAGACTCTGTGTTTTGTGCTGGCTCAGAGAGGCCTGTGTAAAAACAGACTAGGCAAGAGGACACTAACCTGTGAAACTGCATTAATGAATGAGAGAGAGCACAGCTATGAGAGCACAGCAGCTCGGGTAACCACGTGTGCAGGGATGAGAAGGAATGTGCCGTGGGGCTTGTACAGAGTTAGGGAAGAGGAATACTCACAGTCATGCAGACACTTGGAGACAAGCAGATCATTACTCAGTTGTTCTTACAGAGAATTTTGGGGTGGAGTAGCCTCAATAATTGATACACATCACCTAAGTGGTTTCCAATACTATTTTTTCCCAAACAGAATGAGTATAGTTAGCAATTTCCGTTCCAGTTTATGACACTTAAACTCTTCATGCTTGCACAGATCAAAGGCCCAGGCCTTTGATTTGATTTGAGACTGGCACCTTACACCCAGGGCATCCTCAGTCCAGCTTCCAGCAGCATGACCCCTCTGCAACACAGCTCCCAATGCAGCTGGTTCAGCCTTCTACATATTGGCAGGTGTCTAAGTACGGAGTGCACCTCAGCATCTAAGGGGATATTGTCAATGTACAAATGTACAATGTACAAATTTTCTAAATTAAATTTTTGACGTAAGAAGCCAGTGATGTCACTAGTCACATAGCTCCAGGTTGGTCTCTGACTTTCGCATATCCAATTACAACTTGTGTTGCTACCTGGACTATTTAGCTCTTGTCTCATTCCCAAACGTGCTTCCAGAATGTAAAACTGTTCACCATTATATAATAAAGACTGTCTGTGAGGGTTTGTGTTTTTCACTTCATGAAATAAATTAAACTGTTAGTGCTGAGTTGGTGTGTGGGTCTCATTTATCTGAATAGGGATCTTTGGGTTGGTGTCACGCCACAACCATAACAAAGTTAGACTGCGAGGGCTTGGTTTCTACAGTGCACTGTAAAAACTGGGCATGTGTATTGCAGTTTTCATCTTTTAAGCCATAATTTTGGGTAGGCTTCACCCTGTGCAATTGATTTAACCTTTTTATTTCTGTTCCATTCTTCGGTAAGTGAAGGTCATCTTATCATGAGGCAAATAGAATCATTTCAAGCACTGGCATGTTTTTGATACTGCTACTGTAATGCAGCATTTCTAGATTGCTTTCACCTTACGATAAATTGCACAGTAATCAATGATGGGACAAGACTGTTAAAATCCAACTTAAAAGTTCTTTGAGGAAGTGTTTCTTAGGTTGTAAAATATTTTGCAAAAAGTATACTTCTGAGTAGCTCATACTGACATTAAAAGGACATGTCAAGTAGTATTCATAGCTATACAACTTCTCCCTTAAGTCAAATGTTCATGCACAAACTATAGCTTCATCTGGAATAATTTTTCGGTAGTATATATAATTTTATTTACTACACAAATGTATCCATACTAATGAGATATGTGAAAATTATATTTTCAATGTTTAAATGACCTATCTTCTAGAAGCCAAGAGAAATTTTTGGAGGACACTCCAAAGAATTTATAATGAAGACTTAGAGAAGTTCAATTCATGTGGTGTATTTTGGAGCAGGTAAAGAAGCAATTTGTTTGAGGGATATAGTAATGATGTGTATATGAGAATGAATTTTGAGATGAAAAATAGCTCTTTACTAGCTAAAGGCCAAATAAAATCCAGAAAAATAAATTTACATTAGGGAAGTTCAAAAAGCAATGAAACACAATAGTTTAAAGGTAATTTATCGCTAAAAATTTTCCCTGCATGTGTTGGATTGTCATATCAACATGGGCTTTCCTTCTTTGAGAATGTTGCGATTCAATTCTATTCTTAATGCAGGATTAATAGGCAAAATGTAGTGGTTCATGATTGTTTCCTAAATTAGGTAATAGATGTGGGACATGTACAAGTGCTCAAGCTGGTGATACTTAACCTCTATTAGTACTTGGAAAGCATGTTCCTATAACTTCCCAAAAAAGGCAAAAATATATTCTCTACTCTCATTTGCCTCTCTAGTTTTCCACTGAATTTTCTTGCAGTTTCTTTCTGTTTGAGCTGATCTCAGGCTTTATTACACTTAATTTTCTTTGCTTATTTGTGATTTTTGTATTAATTTTGATTTTAGTGTCTCATATTGTTTAATTTTTATGTTTTTCTAGCTTCGGGGAAGTTCAATTTTCCTTGGCTCCCCTGTCAAAGTCTGTAGGCTCCAAGACAAATATAGTCTATAAAGGCTGCGTTTTTTCCCTTTTGTCAGGAAATGGAGAACTGCCTGTCCAAGTACTCTTTACACGGGCTTTTCAACCCCAGCAGTAGGAAACCACTCCAGAAAGTTTCTTTTCCCTCAGTTTAGACCCAGGCAGTCAGGCTTCTATTGTAAAACCTTCATCATCCCTGAAACAGAACAGATCTGCTTCTGACCTTCGTCCTGCTGTTTGCTTCAAGGGAGATTTCTGCTCCAGCTGAGACTCAGATTTTTCTGACAAGTGCTCTGATCACCCTTGGAGTCAAGTTTGATAATGACCCTGGTGATATCTGCAGTATTCACCTAATAATACATTGCCTTGTTTTAGCGCCTTCTCTCATAGGAGTAGTTCACTCTGATGTTGGATCTCCTGCCTTCCAATATTGTGGAAGTTGCAGAGAACAGTGACTTCAGACCCTGGACTCCTTCAGTTTCTGACTAACAAGAACTTCAAGCTGTCAGTACCAGAGACTGTTGACATGGGAGTAGTGTATTACTGGAATTGGCTCTTGTTAAATGATTCATTTCTAGAATAGATTCCTCCTCCTTTCATTTTGAAGTTTGAGATGACTTATAAAGCCCTTGGGGTAAAATATTGTCTTCTCTGATGATTTTCTATACATTTTCCTAATCAGCTCTGAAATTTCCATGCATCCTTTCAACATATTTCTTTTTTTTTCCTGTATGTTTATTATTCGTTATTGCTTAGAGTCAGAGTGCACTCAACCTGTAAGGCAAGGTGCAACAATGCTACTGATTTCTCTCGTTTCTGCCGCAGTCCCTTCAGGAGATCAGAGCCTTATCCTCAGGCAGTGATGCGTGTAAAAGAATACCTGAGATAGCTGGGGAAGCAATGCCATAATACACAATAGATTTCTTCTCTATTCAGAAGATCTGAGAGCTCCCAGATCTCAGTCCTAGTGTCTGTGGTTGGTGGTGAGAAACACTAGAGCAAGATAAAGTTGTGGACTACTTAAGTAAACCGGACATATAAAATACCATGGATCCAGAAAGGTGATTACAAGCATGCAGCCCTGGCTGATGTCACGAGACCACTCTCCATTACCTCTGAAAACCTTGAGCAATCAGAGGAAGCTCCTGATGACAGGGGAAAAAGACAGATGTGTTGTTATGTTCATCTTAAAAAAGCCAAGAAGGAAGATGGGTAACCATGAGCCAGGTCAATGGCACTGATATGTTCCTGATACTAATGTAGAAACAAAAGGGCAAGCACATCCGTGGCAACATCCATCATGGGAAAGCAGTTTCCAAAGGGAAACCACCTGACCAGTATGATTACATTCCCTATTGCTTCACTCCCAACTCTTATTTCCTGGGGGTTATACTCAGACCATAGCAATTTGTCTCTGCCACTTCTTCCTCCTACACATCTACAGTTCTTTTCGCTATCCACAGGCCAAAGATGGAAAAAGTATTTGGCTTGGTATGAATTCTGAAGGATCTGAAGATGTGGGTAAAAATCAAGATAACAGACACGTGCACTGAAACACCTTGAATGAATTCATCCAAGTTCAAGCACTGCAATCTGTTTCATGCACAGCAAGAAATTGTTTTTATGACTCTGTAAACTGTCCTTTGAAAAGTATAGTGGAGTTATCTGACTCCATCTGAAGCCATTGATGAGCAGTCAGAATGAAAGCTAAACTATAAATAGCTGGCTGGCAGACATCTTGTCCTGCTGTCTCACCACAGTGAAAAAAATCCTCTTCAGTTCTGTGCCAGCTTAGTTTATTACTTATTTTTATATTCTGTCCTATTTCTGTGATAAAGAATATGATGGGAATAGTTCAGAGTTGCCACAGGTAAACGGCAAAATCAGTTAAAAAGTTAAATAGCATAATATTTTTAAAACATTGGGGTTTAAAAGTTATTATTGTTTTTAAGACATAAAAATTAGCAAAAAAAGAAGACAAAGCAAATCACACACAGAAAAAAACCCCTTTTTGATCAGAAATTGAAAAAAGGTATTATTTCTGAAATCTCAGGAAATGTTTCAGAATAATTAATTTCATGCTAGCTTTAGTATTGTTAATTGTTTACAATAGCTCTTTCTCTGCAGAGAAGATTGGTACGCTCAAAGGGAAATTAAAGATTGTTTTCAAATACTTACAGCAGCAGCAGTTGATTGCAGTAATGCTGTTATTTTTGCTGCAATAATTGTTCCAGTAATTTATATTTCTAGACTTAATAGTATTTTTGTATGGAGAATGTGAATTGTCATTATATCTTCATATTCCTTTTCAACTCAAGCAGTTCTCTATAATTAAACCTTGCTAGTGTTAAAACAGGAAAATTTCAGAAGGAAAGGAAGCTTCTGTACCAGCAGAGCAATCTTCCAAATAAACATAAAAGATTAAGGGGAAGGTGTGCAAATATATATGTGAGCATCGATATGTTACCAATGGGGAAATGGCAACAGATAATTGAGTGATATGCTCAGGATCATAGTGTGTTAATGTTGAAACTAAGGTGAGATGGAAATCATTATACATCTAAAGTCTCAGACTAGGAGACCACAGTAACCTAGCAGGCTTGTACTTAAATACAAATGTGTCAAATACGCTGTGCATGTGTAAGAACGCACGTAGTTTTCTTCAAAAGAGAGATGTGATATCACAATCATATGCACTGCTCAGTTTTAAGAAATTCTCAGATATGTACATCTGTAGATAAAAATGTTTTAAACATTGCAATAACCAGCTGCTAAAACATACAAGAATACATTCTTTCTTTTCTAATAACTCATCCACAGAATTCAGTGGCAATGAGTGAAGAAATGGACAATGTGAAACAGGTGTTACAAAATACAGAATCAGACCCTTAATTTGGAATGATCCAAAAGCCATTTGCTCTATGTTACAGCTGCTGTGCTTCCATTGACTAACACAACAGTAACCCCTCTGTAACTGTCTAGTTAGAAACAGTTTATGATCCATTTCCCTTGCCAGAGCATTTCAAAGCAGTGGGAGAATTTAGCACAATCTGTGCACAGTGCTTTAGTTTTGATCATCTGGCCTTCACCTTACCTGATAAATTTTGGGCTCTGACAACAACTTCCACACTATAATTTATAGTAATAGAATATGTACACGATTCTTTAACATCCTGCTACAGTAATCATTAGATGTGAGCAAATTACGGTGGTCCTGACCCAATTAATGCTCCCTGGGCTGCTGTGCTCAGCCTGAGATGATTCCTGGGGAAACCAACAAAGGGAAGAACATTCAATCTGTCACAGGATTGCAAGATATACTACTGTTACTGCAAGACTGTTACACATCTGCAGCTGTTTGCTATAGTGGTATAAGCCAGAATGGGTAGTATGAAATCTTAGAGACGCCAGTTCTTGAAAGTCCATACATTTCCTGTTCCACAGCGTAACTGAAATTTCAATATTCAACTATTAAATCATATGTTTTTTGAAATTTTTTTTAGGCAGACTGGTTATAGGGTTTTGTTGCCTTTTTTTTTTCGTTAGATCATAAATCTGCCTAGGAATTACCCAAAGGATATTTCATATTTTAAATAACTTAAAGAATTATCTGATCCATCTGTTTAAGCTCTAGCTCACAATGGACTAAGTGGAAGCCGGTTGCAAGCAGTAGTCTTCCCTCTAGATATAGTCAAATATAGGTGTTTAGCTTGTAGTAGCTATGCACTAGTGTTCAAAGTTCTGCGGTGGTATAGAAAATGAACAGTGTTGACTCTTTTATCCAGAATCTCATTGTTTTAGTGCTGCATTTTTGAAACTGTGAGTTGTTCCTGTTTGTATCAATTCCAGTATCTGTATTTTTCAAAAAATGGGATGAAACTGTTTGCCCTTATATTTATGTCGCTCCCTTTTAATTTGACTTTTCGTACACACGTTTTACATCTTCTAAGTCCCCTCTGTTGTCAGGTTTGTGATTTAAAATATTCAGAAAGGCTGGTGCAGGGTGTTTGTTGATTTGAAGTACATTTTGCATCCTGAAGAGCATCTGACTTCTTTTTGAATCTTGGCATGACAGCCTTAGATCCTGACAAGTATTTATTTTCTAATGTCCTACTTAGGATATGCTTTGACTCTCTCTTTGCTTCACCTGAATGCTTATCTTAATTAAGAGCACCACTTACAATTACTCAAGATATTTTAAATATTTATGCACTTTTATATACTAAATAAATATTTGTCACATAACCAAAAATACTTCTACATGTCAATGTTTCATTGGCTACTATCACATATCCTGGTATTTGTTCTTTAGATTGGTAAGTCGTGGTCTACAGGGTCTGTTCTTATATAATTAAGCATTACCCTGAAGTCAGGGGCCCTGTCTCTTGACTGGAGAGTTGTTTTGCCTGTTCTGAATAGTTTGTTTGATCAACACACTTCTGAGCATCAGTACTTCTTACATTCTCAGATATTTTGTGAATGTGTTTAACAGCCTATGACTCAGTGGGAAATATTTGTTGCATCTAACCTGTGTGAAAACTCAACTAGTATTGGCAATTTTTGTCTTATATTTTATTCAGTTTATTCACCATCCACCTAAAAAAACCCCTTCCTGTATTTCCCACAATTACTAATTTTTTTTAAAGAACTTTTGCTTGGGAACTATGTCAAAACGTCTTTGGAAATTAAGTTGACTCAGGTTTTGGGTGACCCTCTTAAATAGGACCGTTAATGTGTTCAAGGGATATTAATAATTGGAGAAGCATAACTTCCTCAAAGAAAATTTTAGATTCTTTATGTGATATTGTCCCATGTTTTCACTACTCACATTCTTCATTACAAAATTCAGGAATTTTTTTCTGAATATAGAGTTTCTGAGTTTTAGTTTGCTTCAATCATTTTGGCCTTTCATAATCCCTTTTGAAATGCTGGTATCGTATTTGCTGCTTTTCTCTATATTGTTGCCAAACATAATTTAATTAAAAAGTTATATAGTGTTTTTGCACAATTCCAGGTTTCCTTGTTTTCATATATTAGTAAGTTTTGATGAACATAGAACAACTTCCCCAGGAAGATGGTAGAGTCCCTGTCACTGGAGGGTTTCGATATATGTTTGGATGGGGTGCCAGATAATCTCATCTAAACTTTCTTTTACATGAAAGGATCAACCAGATGATCTTGTAATATTCCTTCCAGCCTGGGATATTCTATGATTTTATGGCTTAAGTACTTTTTTCAGCCTAAACTAAAGTATATCCCAGAACATTTTTAAATATGCATAACAGATTTAATGTACCAGATATTACCCTTTTAAACCTTCACCTATATTTTGGCTGGAAAATTGTTGACTGTTAGTCTTCTTTATTGTGCTACTTTGACAAGCAATCTCTTTTTTTTTTTTTTTCCTAATTTAAAGTCATACTTGATGTTTTTTCGTACTTGATCATATGTAGTTGCTGAACTCCATGGAAGTGTTTTTCTGTAACCTGCAAGCATTTTACCCATTGAGATTTCTATTTGTTTTTATCTTTAATAACCTTGTCTTGATGCAGTTAAACCTTCTAGTGGTTTTTTAAATGCGATTTCCTCCCAGGAGAATACAGAGTTTGAGTATATTATAGTCTATTTTTTTAATGTTTTGGGGTATTTTTTAATGATTATATTTTGAAATATTGAAACATATTATTTGCCTAGAGTTATATCTCTCGTAGTTTCTCTAATGATTCCAAGAAATCATTATTTACAGCATCTCAAAATGTAGTCCCTACATCATATTTTGTCATGATTTCTTACCCAACTGCTTGGGGTAATTAAACTCTGTTATTACTGTCTTTTCTGCCTTACCCCTTCTAACCTGCTTTAAAATTTATCAAATACTATCATCACATTGGAAATATATAATATAGCTCTAATATATTTTTTTTTCTGCATGAAATTTTAGTGCAAAATGATTTGTGTGATATTTGTTTGACTAGTTTTATTATATTGCCTTTTTCTGGTGCAGCCTACACCTTTCTTGATTGTTACTCTTGCATCATAACATCCCAGTATTTATATTTCTACCATCAAGATGCTTATCGTATTCCTACTGTTTTACTGGGTGTTTTTTTTTCTTTTTTAGAACTCAGGGGGTTTTTTTCATAGACAGTTAGTTTTGTTTTGAAAATAAATAATGGTGTAGTTGTTTGGCATAGAGTTGGTTTTACGCTAACGTTCATATTACAATTTTTGTAACGTATTTAGTTCTCTCATGTATATTTTGAATGTGAATTTTTGATTTTTTTAAAAAGAATTTTCCCGGTAAAGAAAAAAAAATGCAATGGAATTACATTGGTAAATCAGTTTTATTCTCATTTCAATGTACTCTAATTATATCTACCATATAATGGTAATTAGACAGTGTTGCCTAATCCATTGATCAAAAAAGAAATACATATGAGACTTCAGATGTTTTGCTGAAAGTATCCAGTCCTGCCCTGTAGGATTCTTTTTTATTAGTGTGCCAGTAACCCTGACAGTCTGAGAATATATTCTTGTTAGGTCTTCAAGGCCAAACCATACAGAGAAATTACACCATCAAGGAAAAGCTAAAACATTCCTGTAATAGTGATATTACATGATAACAATGACATTGCAATGATGGCAATGATATTGCTGGCTTCTAAGTTATTCTTGTTATTCTTTGAAAGTCAATTTGTGTTGAAAAGGCTGTAGATGATGATCTTGGACACTGCAACATTTGAGATATTACCTTAGAGGAAAGAGCTATGCACAGGGAGCATTGTAGTGAAAAGTGACACATTTTATTTGGGGTTTTTTCCTAATTAGATTAGTCAGTATGTTTATAGCCATATTATGGATTTTTTTATTCTTTTCTTTATATCTGAGTATGTGCACGTAAGTGTTTTGGATAATTCATTACTGATTTATCTACTTGAAACAAGTTTGAATTCTTGCTGAAGATCATTATTAGTACTGTGGGATCCTTAAACAAGAATAGCTTATACAGATCACAGAAATCTTGAAATTGGCTAGTTATTCTAAAATCTAAGCCTGGAGTATTAATCAAAATATACAATAAATGTTTCTATTATGTCTAATAAATTCCAAATTTATAATATTAAAAATATAGAATGGAAGACATAAAAGTATAAGGGTTTTCAGTACTATTTCCTGAATACTTCCTAATAAGTCTATATTGAAAAATTATGTTAATTTGTGTGATTTTATTAGTCATAAGTTGCACTTAATATTTTATTAAGAAGATATTAGGGGAAGTATTTTTGAAGTTTATATCAGACATATTGATTGTGAAAATGTATATTTCTTCAGCTGTATTCTGTGATATTTTTACTGCTTCTATTTTAAATTTTACTGGAGTTGATTTAGAGAAGTTAGAATTTCAGATATGCATGTATTTAATGTTATATTACTATATAATGTAAATACTGATATTATATTAATAAAATGTCTATTAACCTTTTCAATAAAATCTCCTAACATGATTACAAAATACCTTCAAATGAGAAAGCAAGAAATATCGTTCACTGGGTCAAGTCCACAGATCAGAAAGCATTGCTGGTGAGAAATCAAGGGTTTTTTCTCACTGGTTGTCTTCTGCATCAAATTAAAGGAGACACTTAAGGTTATATAAATTAAATCACTTTGACAAGGCTGTGCTTAACAGAAGTGCAAAAATCTTACTGATATCAATGTTTCTACATTAAAAAAAAAAAGCATTTGCAATCCACGTGTATAATATATCAGCAGTGCACAATATAATCTGATTACTACAACCAAGATTAAATGTGTAATTCATTCTCATTAGATAAATGTAAAAATGCCAAGATCATTGTACTTATTACAGAGCTCCAGATCACCCAGACTGGTGATATGATAGCTACACTATATTCTTGCAGAAAAGAAGCCAGTGAACTTTAAGAAGTTCATGACCCGGGGCCATCTGTGCAACAGGCCTTGGCTAAGAGCAGCCACACTGAATCAGAACATTGAAAGCAATGAGTTTGTGGTCCAAAGCTCTCAGCAGAATCACTATGCCAACTCAAACTTATTGTTTATATGAGATTTCGATATGCATGGCTTTAGCTGTGTTCTCTAGAAGCTCTTTTATGCAGCTGGAAATAACCAGAGCTCTGTGTGCATGGGGAAATCAAATTCCTGAAGATTCTGAGTCTGAAAGAAAGGAAAAATAACATTGCAAAGTCTTTTGCTAATCTTAAATTATGATGGTTGTGCCACTGTCTCACTATAATCCCCTCAGAATTTTGTTTTATGGAAGTATTTTTCTCAAAAGCATTTTAATTATTTCATAATTTCAATGCCTGAACTGAGCCTTGCGTGTACTAAATGCTTAAAGCTAACCAAGAAGCAACCTCAGCAAATTAGAAGACTGATACCAAGGCATCACTGAAAATTTCTGCCTTGTTCTCTTGAGATAACTTCTAAAAAACATATGGGGTAGAGGAATGTAAACAAACTCTGTATTTTGAGAATTTAATAAGAGATTTGATTTCAGATTTCTGTTCAGCATGGAAGAAATATTTCCTTTTCTTTTTGACTAATATCTCCTATAGAGGGAAATAAGAGTTTGGGAAACAAAAGATAAATTAAAAGGAAAAGAGTATGATATAATTAAATTTCTAAAGGCAACTGGTGAGAATGTTCAGACGAATAGATATACCGTAAAAAATTCTGTTTGACAAAAAGTGCATGTCATGTATTCCTGTGTGATACCAGGAGTTTTTTCTATTCTGGTACCTTTAGGGATTCTGTTCAAGCCCTTTCTCTCAGTCAACATGTAAAACACAGGAATGTCTGCAAGCACTTCACACTGCACTGAGATGAATGCTCAACAATAAACAAATACTGGACCATTTCACCCCACAAGGTTTCTCAACCTGAAGGAACACCTTTCTCCTGGGAAGTGTGAGTTACTTTCCCTCTCCCCTGGTAATGATGTGAGTGGATATGGAACAACATTAGGGTACTGGCCATGCTCCTCCCAGCTTTTGCAAAACAGCCCTGTCCTGGCTGAAACCAGCCTTCAGGAATGGAAGATCCCTAAGACCAGAGAGAAACTCTGGAGCAAGGAATAGGAATACTTAACACTGCTGGAGTCACCATCCCTGGAGATGTTTAAAAAAAATTGGATGTGGCACCTAATGCCTTGGTTCCATAGGTGGTGTTGGGTCATAGGTTGGATTTGATGATCTCAAAAGTCTTTTCCAGCCTAGTTAATTCTGTGATTCTGTGAGAAGGATTAGGTCAGGGATCCCTTAAACACACTGGTCATACGTATGTCTCTGAGGTTTAATGTGTTGCACCCAGGAGTACTGAGAAAACTGTCTGATGCCATTGTGACATTAATTACCTTTAAATGGTCGTGGCAGTTAGGAGAGGTTCCTAAAGACTGGAAGAGAGCAAATATCACTGTCTTTGAGAAGGGCCAGAAGGAAGATCTGCGAAAATATAGGTTAGAAAACCTCATCTCAGTCACTCAGAAGGTGATGCAGCAAATCCTCCTGGAAACAACTTTAAAAAAGCTTTCTTAACCTCTATGGTCAAGAAAGTAACTAGAAGTTATCAACATGGATTTAAAAGAGGAAATCATATTTGATCAGCCTCACAGTCTCTGCAGTTAGGTAACTAGTTTGGTGGACAAGGGAGAGCAGTAGACGCTGTCTACCATGACTTCAGTAAAATTTTTGACACTGTGTCCTATGACATCATCATAGAAAAACTGACAAAGTATGGATGTATATAGCAGTTCACCGTGAGGTGGATTAGAAAAAGCCTGAATGACCATGCCTGAAGTGTTGGGATCAGGGATACAAAGTCTGGTCAGAAGTCAGTAACTAGTGAGGTGCCCCAGAATTTACTACTGGGTCCAAAACTGTTTGACTTCTTCATTAGGGACCTGGATGATGGAAGAGAATGCACACTCAGCAAGTTCTAAGATTGATTCAAAACTGGAAAGTGGCTTATTCTCCAGAGAGTTGTGCTGCCATCCAGAGGGACCTCAACAGACTGGAGAAGTGTGGAAAAACAAGAAATCTCATTTAAGTTCAAATTAAGTTCAAAAAGGGGTATTGCAAAGTCCTGCAACTGAGCAATAATAATCCCATGTGCAAGTACATTGTGGTGTCAGCTGACTGGAGCACAATTTGGCAAAGGAGAACCTTGGATTTCTGGTGGACAGCAAGCTGTCTACGAGCCAGTTAGGCATCCTCACAGTTCATGGGTGGGGATTCATCCTCTCTATTCAGTACCGGTGAGCTTGTATCTGAATTAATGGCATCAGTTCTGTACCTGTCCAGTACAATAAACATCTGGACTTCCTGGAGTATCTCCAGTAGAGGGCCAAAATATTATCTCAAGGGGTTGGAACATCTCTCATGTTATAAAAACCTCTAAGAACTGTGACAGACAGTTTTTTAGGGTTTTTTATACCTTCCTGTCATTTCACCCCAGGCCTTTTGCTCATCAACTCTCGCAGGGACCCTATGCAAAAGTACTCTAATTTTATCAGAAAAAAAGATGCTGTTTCATTGATATGCAAAGATATGATTTGATGATATACAAAGATGTGATTCTGTTTCTGTGGAAATTATGTCTTTACTTTGAAGAACATTTTAAAAAGGCATAGCATGGTTTTGAACTTGCATGCAAATTGCTCTTATGAATTTGAAAGTTCAAATCCAGGTGATCATTTGTCTTTGAACAATACTGGCATACCTGCAAGATCAGTTTTTGTCTTTCATCTGTGAGGACTTTTATTTTCCTATAGCTGCCACATTGACCAGATGTTAAGATCTTCAATTTTTTGTTGATGTTGCCACTTAATTATTCCACTGTTCCTGCACATTACCACAGGATCCTGGCAATAGCTACAGTTGTTTTTTTTGTTGGCAAGATATCTCCTTGATATCTTATCTCGATATGTGTGCTGATATGGGATTTGTCCTGAGATAAAACTTTCAGTTTCTTCTTGATGCTTTCACTCGTTGACAGCTGTGATTCCCTTAGTTACATTAACCATTTGTCTCTTCTTCCTATTCAGTGTGCAATATCTAGGGCAGTTATAGACATCTGGGATGACTCCTTCTGCTGAACATGTTCAGCCTTTTTTATCCAACAGCTTCTCATGTTCCCAAATTTCCTGATTTTCCTGGAAATGTGGTAGTGTGTGTGTGCATAAGCCTTCTCAGGTAGCATGTCAGGTAATTCACCTTCACCTTTGCTTGCGTATTATTCATATCCAGTCTGGAAGCTCTTTTTAAAAAAAAAGTGATTGTTACCTTGAAATTGGCAGCAGGCAGCATTATGGGGTGTAGAGCACACTCAAGCAGGCTGAGCGTTTGATGGAGCTATGCCTTCACAGTGATATCTTAAAAGCTGATGCAATTCAAAATGAATATACATTCAAGAGTTGTAGGTATAGGTTTATGATCTCATATTATACAAATAACAAAAAGAAATAACTGCTGTTTTTCTGGAAGAAATGGATCTCAACAGATGGCATCATCTGTGATGTTGGCATTTTATTAATTCCTCTGTGTGACTCTTTGAGGTCCTTTTTGAAAGTTTCAGCAGGTCTGGTTGATGATAAGTAAGAAATAAGGCTTGAGCAGTTAGCAGACAACTTTCATGAGCCCTTAGAGGATGTGTTTGGTATCAGTCCATTCCAGCAAATCTTAAAGCTTAAACTATGGTGAAGTGACTTAATGCAGCAATACTCTTCAGTGCTTGCATCCCAGACTTCTGTCATCTAAATATTTTGAGTTGCTTCCAGACACTGACTTGAACATTGCACTGTTTCTAAGCAGAGTCCCAAAGCCTGGGAGGAAAGGCTCTAATCATCCATTGAATAAGTGTACTCTGAGATCTTTTGTAATGAGCTTGATGGCAGATTATCTGCATGTATGGAAAATGTATACAGGCACACTTTCTTCCCAAAAAAAGGTTTCACACATAAATTTTGTGTGGCTTATCAGTCTTGTTTACCCCTTCCTTCCAGTCTCTTTTTCAAGGTAGAATTATGTCTAAGAGTCATGAATACTGGCCACTACACTCCCTATAGGCAATGAAGAAGAACAAAGAAGAGCCAGGATTTACCCCTTGGAAAAGGTAATTTTGTTGGCCGTGTACCAGCAGATATCAGGTTGTGGCCTCTAATCTTCCTTTGTAGTTCTCGGGGTGATACAACCTACTGGTGTAAACATAAAGGGGGATTGTGCAAGAGCAATTACTACCATGTAGTTTTGGCAGGACCCTTTCAGCTTCAGGCGAAACCAAACATTTGGAAAGGCAGAGAGCATGTGTGTACTAGTCAGGCAACTAACGCAGTGATTGCCCAAATGACCCTTTCCACCTAGTTCCCTAGATTTTTTTGCCCATTCTTTCCTTTTGCATTTGGTAACTGTAGGTTCATTTCTTGCAGACTGGTTCTTTATGCAATTGAAGAGACTGAACAAATATTGCCTTTAGTTTCTTTATGCACTCTTTGCAACATACAGCTAAAATCAAGAGCTGATCTTATTTAACTATCAATTTACTCATCTCTTAACTTGTTTTTTTGATAAAGGTAAATTTTGTAGCATCAACTGTAGGAATCGAACCACAAAACTCAATCTATATGAGGAAAAAAGCATGTTATGCAAAATTCTTATCACATTTTAATAGATAAAACTGATTTGAATATTCATCTGTTCCTATTTTACGTATGTGTGATTTTTCTGAAGGTTTTTTCAGCAGCAGAGCAGTTTATGCCACAAACATGAAGTTTTGGGCATATAACTTCATCCTATTAAAATGCAAATCCATGAGTTTCTCTTCAGAAAAAAAGAAGACAATTTGCTGCTAAATCCCATTGAAAATTACTTTTACCAATTAAACTTCTGTGCTTTGGATAGCAAGTTAAGTGAATTGTTGCAATTTCTGATAAATATAAACTCAGTAACCAAAAGCATCCATGAGGTACACTAAAGTAGTTTATTTGATTTTCCATAACCATTTAGTGCCTCATGAATCTTTAAAAAAAAAAAAAAAAAACCAAAAACCCCAAAACAAACAAACAAACAAATGACCAAAAAAACCCAAAAAACACCAACTTTGCTCTCACAGCAGTGTTTTTACAGTATTCTGGTACAGTATCTTGGATTTTTTTTATTTCTTACTTCTGTCACCATTTTTACTAGTGTTTGGATGACTTTGCATCTCTCTAATACCTTTAGTGGCAAATGTACGTTCATGCAATGACTCACAGTAAGCATTGCATCAGCTACATTATAATGTATCTGAATTTTTGTATGATAAATGCAATGTGTCAATATGTATTAATTCTCCCTACTGGATCTGGCTGGGATGCAGCTAACTGTCTTAGCAGCAGCTTGTATGTTGCTGTGTTTTAGACTGGTGACCCAAGCATTGTTGATAATATAGGGATGATTTGGCTGTTGCTGAACATTGTTTACACAGCATCAATTCCTTCTGTTCCTTGCTCTTACCCCTCAGGGAATAGACCGGGTGTGGTCAAGAGCCTGGGAGGAGACACAGCTGAGACAGCTGATCCTGGGTGACCAAAATGATATCCCATACCATATAACATCTTACTCAATGATAAAATGGGAAGTTTTCCAAAGTAGCTGTTGCTCAGGGACTGGCTGGGCACCTGCCTGCCAGTAGTGATTGCTTTTGCATCATTTTTTTTTCTTCCTTTGCTAAACTGTCTTAATGAAAACCCATGAGTTTGCTCACTATTCCCTTTCTTTTCTCTATCAACCTGATGGGAGTGGGAGTAAGAGAGTGGTGGGATCTTCCAGCTGAGCTCTACCCACTATATTCCCTCAACTGCACTGTCACATCAGAGGGACATCTGTGGCTAATTTGTGTCATGCACTCACAGGCACAGTATTTTCTCATATATTTCTGTAAGGTGTCATTGATAATTTGTAGGCCTGCAGTAGACTTTTCAGTGAGCTAAAGGTATTTCCAGAAGGGACAGCCATGCCTGACTAGCTGGTAAGAACCATTCCTTCTGCAGGGAACTAAAAATCTCTTTATAAAGAAATACTAGGACAGCCAGCAGAAGGTCCTTTTTACATATTTTATAGGACAATAGTCATTTGAGGTTATATAATGTCCCTAATCTTTGAGTTAAATGAATGTTGAAATCTGGGGTTTTCTTATGGAATTTTAACACAAGGATGCATAAATGCCCTCACAGTTGGTAGCCTCTTGATTTGACCTAAATTGCACAAAGTTATCTGGGCATGAAATTCTGCATGGTTTTCTTTAACCAAGGGTCTTCAAAATAAGTAGCATCCCACGTTTTGATAGGAAAAAAAAATCTAGAAATTAGAACACTTAATCTCATCATAATAAAAGCTTAGTATGAAGTCAGACAAAGTAGAAGAAAAATGGCTAGACACAACCCTCACTCATCCACCATGATCTTGCAGGTGGGTTTTTAGTCTTTTGCTGCCTTTGTGAAATTTAATGAATTTGCATCTTGTTTGATCCCATTTTCTTCTTCATTATCTCTGAAGCCAGGATCTGTGCTCTTTTCTCCTAAGAGTAGTTTCAGTTTCTCTGCTTAAGCTGCAGTCTGCTAGTTTCCTGTGATGTCTATTGTCTTCCATCTGGGTTGTGACCTAGAAAATTTTTATTTTTTTTAATCAGATCCCACTCTTTGGCTCATTATGGAAACCAATCATATTTTATATTTCTAAGAGCGTAAACTTTATGCTTAAGGGACCATAATGCCAATTTTAAATAACAGCAAATGAAATATGCAGCCTATTACAAAATCACACTGATACACAACTGTCTAGGAAAACCCTGACCCTGGAAATTTTAGCACTCTTTTTCCAGTGTTAATAAGACAAAGGGTTTTGGTGACCGCTGCAGTATTTGTGACTTGGTCCTGTTTCTCATTTGTATTCTGTCACTCTTCTTCTCTCCATGTGCTTGAAACTTGTGTAAGGTCCAGCTCAGCTTGAGATTTTGGCAAGTTTTATTTAATCTTTATGCTTTCTTCTTTCTACTTCCAACATATAATATATTATTTGTTGTTTCCTTGTTTGTGGGTTTCTGTGTATTCATTATTCCCAGTATCCTCTTCCAGCAGGTGATTGCCAGACACTCATGCAATTTTAATTAAGGAAATTTCACACCTTCTGTCTTTGATGTTTTCAGTTCTTTATCTGATCTCTTTTATTTTGTGGGTTTTCCTTCCAAAAAAGAAAACCATCACTGAAGACGCAGTTTTGTTTGCCTAGACTCTGTTTAAATTATGGTGATTCCTGTTTGCTCCTTCCAGCGTTAATCTGGGTGATTAGTGTTTCTGTAGTGTCCTTGACATTTATCAATCTACAATGTAAGATTTGTGAGTTTGTGGCTTTTTTAGGCTGAGGGTGTATTTGATGAATAAAAAGACATAATTTTTTGTTGAGGAATAGAGGCTACCAAATTCAAAAGCATTTGGTTTCCTGTTATGCATGCTAAGTTAGTCTCACAGTTGTGTGTTTTCACCTAGAATCTACTTCTGTAATAATATCAGCAATCTATCTCTGGATTCATTCTCAGCACAGGATCTCCCATTCTCATTGATCTTCTACATAGAAGTTTCCATTATTTCAGTAACAATAAATTGACTTTGTGTTTCCTGACAGCTTTGACATTTTGCTGTGTTGTTTCTTTCCTTTTCCCAATAGCAAACAATGTAGCAGAGACAGATTTTATAGAAAACTGTGGTAAATGGAGGCCATTCCTGATCCATGGCAAATAAGCCCCTCAGTGCTGTTTGCTTAATGGCTTCACTCTAAACTAAGTATCTGAATGTACCTATTGGGCATGCAGGGAACATCTGAGACTGAAAAGTGGTCAAACAACACATTTGCCAAGCCAGCAGGAAATGCACTCTGCTCTGAAGGTAGAGGCTGACTAAGCTGCTGTAATATAAAGAGTCATTAAGAGAAGAACATGATGATCACATTGTTCACAAATTAGTGATTTTGGGTGTGCAACATAAAAAAAAAGAAGAGAGGAACAAAGGAACTGGCAGCTGTTCTACACTGGAAATGTAGCTATTATTTTGTGCTCTTTCATCTAAATTAAATGAGATTTGGAAATGAAAGAATAGAGTAGGAGGAGGAATCATTTAATGAAATGGAACTGTGGGGAGCATTAGCACAAAATCTTTAATTTCCAATTTTATTAGTATTAATGGTGATTTTTCTGAAAGCAGAAGTAAAGATAAGTTACTCTATGGGTATCTGTCCCTCTCTTCTGTGGTTTAAAACTCTCTGTTTACCTGGATTTTACTTACATTACTGTGTTTGTGATTACAAATTTCTGAGAACCATATATAGAAATACAGCAAGCTGTTTTCTCTGTGTATAATAGTAGCAGAAAAAAGCAGTATGTGATTACGCCATGTGTCATTATACAGATTCTTATACCAGGTTACAGAATACTGCTTTACAGACAATTGTTTACAGCATGGGCTGAATAGTATGAGAAGAAAATAAGAGAGGGAAAATTTAAAACGGAGTACATTTATAGAATGTATTTTAAAAGTAACACGGTTAATTATAAGGTGAAGTGCCAATGTAAACCTGAAATAATATTAATATCCTGACTATTCACATAAGCTAATATTGTTTGGCATTTGTGAACTCATAGGTAAGCAAGATCTGAAAAAAAATGATGCTGATTTTGTCTTACAATCAATTTGGGAAAATTGTTTGTCCATTCTCCAATCCTGCTGTCCATATTGTATGTCCATAGAGCAGAGTACTTTGAATCCTTTAATGGGGTTGGAGGAGAGGGATTTGTATTAGCCAAATGTTTAGGTAAAAGAGATTCCTGGTTTACAGCATAAATGAGTGTGTGAATGCAAACCTCTGTGTCACTGTGTGTGTGAGCATGCACATGCGTATGTGTATGTGTATGTGTATTCGTATATGAAAATTTATTCATTATGGCTGCTGAAATTCTGATAGCCAAATCATCATGTGGAAAGTCTTCCACTAACATGAATGAAGAAATATCTGAGATCAGTCATCCTGTGATTTGTGCAGTTTTACAGGAAAGAATTTGTAGCTGTCTTACAGTGAAGAACCAGGAAGTCCTGGTGGATGCCAAAATGGACAGGAGACAGCAATGTGCCCTTGCAGCAAAGGAGGCTAATGGTACCCTGAGCTGCGTTAGGACAAGCACTGCTGGCATGCTGAGGGAAGGGATCTCTACCTGTGCTCAGTCCTGGTGAGGCCACATCTGGAGTGCTGTGTCTGGTTCTGGGCTCCTTAGTACAAGAGAGACATGGAGCTCCTGGAGAGAGACCTGCACATGGCCACAAAGATGGCCAGGGAACTGGAACATCTCTCCTGTTTGAAGGCTGAGAGAGCCAGGACTGTTCAGCCTGGACAAAACTCTGGAGGAAAACTCGCCAATATTCTACAAATACCTGAAGAAAGGCTGCAAAAAGGGCAGAGCCAGATTCTTTTTAGCAGTGCCAAGTGACAGAACCAGAGGCAATGGGCACAAGAGGAAACACAGGAGGTGTCATCTGAATATCAGAGCTTTTCTGCTGTGAGGATGTCTGAGCACTGGCACAAGTTGCTCTCATTGGTGTGGGGGTTTCCATTCATGGAGCTATTCAAAATCTGTCTGGACTTGATCCTGTGGATTGGCTCTAGGTGACACTACTTTAGTAGGGGGGTTGGATAAGGTGACCTCCAGAGGTCCTTCAAACCTCAGCCATGCTGTGATCTGTTACTGTTCTTTTTCCTAGCATCCTGTATTGGCTGCTGCTATGGAGATATAGGATTCAGGTTCAGTGTCTGCTGAAGATGCTTCTTTACCTTCACCTAATATTTGTGCTTCTAAAAGAAGGAGAAGAAACATGAATTATTTGAGACTCTTACATGAATTATGTGACAGTAGGAGCTTCAATGGCTGCAGAATAGTTGAAGGGAGGGTTCAAAGTCCTCTGAGTTCCAGATCTTCATACTGTTATTAATGACACTTGTAATCTCTCTGAAGACTGAATAGAAAATTAATTTTATTTTATCTTAGTAGGCTATATATTGCATGAACATAATTTTTTTAACCTCATTCAAAGGGCTTTTAATAGCGTTGACCTTTTTTGACTTTTGCAAAGGTTTTTTTTTTTTTTCAGCAAGAAAGAATATGCTTGAAAAGGAATGTAAATTCATTAAATCTCTAGAAAGGGAAAGTGGCTGACCTTGTGGTGTTTGTCCTGCATAACAGCCTGAGGTATGTTGATAGTAAAAATGAAAGAGGTAAGATTTCATCTTGAGAAGAACAGCACAGGTGAGCATTGAGGCTTAGAGCAATATTAGGGAGGGAGAGGAGGGAGGTCACTTCCAGAATCTGAGTGATGGAAGCAAGTAAAGGGACAGTTTAGAATCTGCCATGCACATTTAGTTATTTTAATGTGTGTTTTCATTTTTATATGTGAAGGACTTACTTTATACTTCCAGTTTTTAGGACATGGTTTGATTTCTCCTCTAGATCATATAGTGCATAATGTAATGTATCTGATCTTTTTGTTTACTATGGGGGCTATCAATTCCAAATAAAAATTGTAAATTCTTTACACAGGGAGTCTAAGAGCATGAAACTCAGGGCAAGTATGAGAATTTTGGGATTAGGTGTGTCTTTTGACAAGTATATGAACAGTATACAAGTCGAGGTGGGGAAAAACAAAATTTAGAGCTAGAGCAAAAGGAAATGCTCCAGAAAAATCAACATCAATCTTTGGCAGTGACTTTGCTAGTACAGTTCAAATCTCTGTGTGAACTTATTGTCATAAGTCTCTCAGGACTGCATCTCTCAAAGTGGAAATTCAAGCTAAACCAAAGAATTATGTAACCAAATCCAACTGCTTGCTAAAAGATTTTGTTTCCTCAGAAGATATTAAAAAACAGATTGTATGTCCACTTCTCAGCTGTGCCAAGTTAAACTGTCATTAATCTAAATCCATGTTAATATGATGAATTATAAATACATTTTCATATTCTACTACATTTATCACAAGGGCAGTAACACCTAACTGAATGACAGAGCAGCAAAAAAGAGTAGTAAGCCATCAGTTGTTTCATTAAAAATTAACAGAAGTTTCAAATTTTTAGTTATTGGTAGAGTTTACTTGGTTTAGAACACAACAATTCATATTGTTTTACTATAGTAAGATAATTAAATGCATTTTGGAAGTCTATGGATTCACTGCCTTCTTGGCACATCATGTTTAAAGTTTTTATGTGATCTGTCCACTGTAGATACACCTCCAATCACATAAATACATGTGACACCTTGGTAACCTTGGAATGCCCACATGTGTCAGGCAGCTCTCCTCATTATCGTGTTCCTAACACTGTGAACCACTACTTCTCACCTGGTTCTGATATTTGCCTCCTTGGATTCGCTAGAGTATTTTGGGGAAGTGAAGGCATTTGCTGAAAGGCATAGTGTGCCAGCTGATATATTCCTTACCTAGTGTGTGAGGAATACTGTGTTATCTTGCAACACCTCCTGTCTGAAGAAGTTGCACTAGGAAAAAAAAAATGTATTTAAGGTGTACTAAACCAGACAAACCAGTTACATATGTTTCTAGAAGGTTTGCTGGCATTATATAAGAAAAGCACAGATCATGAAAATTTCTGAAGAAATTTTCCTCCTCTCTCCCTTCTTCAACAGAGAATCCTCAGTTTTCTTAGAAGTCTGACAAAATTAGGCCCTTCTGAATACATTATACACTATATATACAATAAAGAAAAGCCTACTTTATCATAATATTTTCATGTTTTCATTCTGAAGACACCTTTTTTTATACAGATGTCTCTGTTTTAGATAAGGTATTATCTCTTCTAGTGAGACAGATGTACAACTTCTTATTAGAACTCTTCCCTTTTTTGTAACTCAGCATCTACAATTCACTAAGAAGTGTTTCACACTGAATCTCTCTTTAGAAATAGAATATCCTTACTTGAAAATTACCCATGAGAATCATCAAATCCATCAGCATATAAACACATATGCTTGATACAAATATCTTGGATTAAATATTTGTAGATTTGAGTGGTTGTTTATTGATTGAAAAAAAAAACAAAACTAGAGAAGGTGACAGACTTAGACTGAAAACTAGTTCATAGTGATGGACTAGGAACACCTTTCCCTAAGTGCTATAATACTGTAAAATGTGTTAGCATGGTGTTCAACATGTGTGACTTCAGTGTCACTCTGCAAAGGTGAAGTGCAGGGAGATGAACTGATTTCCACAGCTGATAGTCTGTACTATTCAAGAAAGGTAAGTCCATTTTCCAAATTTTATTCTACATTTTCTAGTCCTGTCAGGCCAATATATTTTCCATCTTTCTCAGGGACAAGGTATTGTACCACATTAAGCAGAGAGAATTGAAAAATGATAAATTACAGTAGTTGAACTTATTAAGAAGAGCAATAACAAATGCAGTAAGTGAATCATGCATTATGGTTATAAGCATAAATACTGAAATTGTTTACAAAAAGGGCAGACATTGCTAGCCATAAGGCTTAGGAAGGCTCTTCCTCACATCAGAGTTTTCATATCCCCTCTGAAATGCAACATTGCACTTGTTACCGTGCAAGCCAAGAGCAAGTTTAAAAATAAAGATCCTGGCCAAGGATGAACTTTTATAAAAATGCTAAGGGAATTTCTCAGTACTCTTGAATTTCTCAGACTTACTGATTTTAATTAATCCTGTGTGGTTTAATGAACCATTCTGAGCTAGAACTGTCAGGATCATGGTAAATTGACAGTGAAGCACTTATATTCAAGATTTAGACTGCCAGTCAATTTAGACGAAGAAGTGATGCAAGAGGAATGTGAATGTCAGTTTTGTGGTGAGCTGGTTCCCCCTGAGTCTGGGACCAGGCAGATCACCACTGTGGTTTCCGTTGTGAAGCACAGCAATGCAGGAGATGGTTTACAAATTCAGACCCAATGGAGGGGATAGTCTCAGTTACCTGCTCTACAGCACAGGAGACTGGAAGGATTACTGACTTGCTGGTTTCCCATAGCAGAACTATCAGGGTTGCTACTTATGTAAGCCCTGATTGGAGTGGCTAGAACAAATGAGACGTGAAGAGCAGAAATGTTGTACACCTCTACCACCCTAAGCAGTTTGGGGATGTATTTTCTCTCCCTCTTCTGCCTATATTATTATGATTTACTATTCTTGTTCATTAAATTCTAGTGATAGGATTCAATATCCATGGCATATACAATGAAAGCAGATTCAGGGTAATAACAGTAAATTATTTTAAAAATTCAGTAGAGGTAGTTAAATTTAAAAAAAAAATCTGGCTTTCATTTACCTCTTGAATTCCTTTTCAGTTATTTTAGTATAACTTAACTAAAATTATTTTGGGATATTTGGCTCAGAATCACAATATCAGTGTAAAATCATCTGTTACATTAAAATGTGAATTGACTGAAACTGCTGTTATGTATAGGTTTATGTAGTATTTCATTTCATAGTCAACGAGTCAGGATGGAGAAGATTTCAGTTCCTTTGTGTTTCACCCAATTTATTGATCAGATAGCATGTAGGCAATTTTACCAGTACATATTCCCATTTTGCCTTGCCATTTCTACAGTAGTACCAGGACAGAAGCTGAAGCAATATTCCTTCTCCCATATTTTAAGTGCTTTCTTTTATTACTGTTGTTTAAGAGCTAATACTACTTTTCATTTTCCTACACATTTTGAAATGTCGTTAAACTCTTTGGCTTATACTCCTTTATCTAACAATAAAAATGCTTGTGGTTTAAAATTTGAACTGAGTACGGAAAGTGTTATTAAAAGTAAATATTAGGAAGTAAAGTAATGAACAGTACAGATACATCAAAGACACAGATTGCCCTGACACTGCCTACTTCAGCAGGACTTCTCAAAGGGAGGTAAATTTTTCTCTCATTAGTAGCTATGCAAATTAACCAGACAAGTCTTGTACATTTTGCTTGAACTATCAGTGTTAAAATAAATAAGGATTAATTGATTTTTCAAAATTTAAATCAGCAACAAATATTTTTCAGTGATGTCTGAGTCACTAATGTTGATTTTTAACAAAGTCTTGAAAACTTTTGGGCTTGAAGAAAGTACACGTCCCATATATTGCATGTTATTTTGAGTGCAGGCAAGCTTCAGTGTTCAGTAAGTGAAATATAAAGGCAGAATAATGTCCTATTGGATTAAGCCCATTCTGATTGTCTTGCTGCTAATTTGATAGTCTGTATATTTCTATTTTGTGCTGTATGTAATTCAGTATCTAAGAGAGAGAGATAGATTTTAAAATGACATTTTTAAAGAACAAATTACAAATTTTTCTTTAGGGGGAAGCATCACCGCCACAACCCATGAAACTTAGATATGGAGGGGGGTTGTTATTTAAATATTATTTTTGATTTTTTTTTTAATTGAGTGGGTTCGATATTGAAGTTCAGTTGCAGTAGGCTTCCAGCAGGTTACAACTGAGATGGTTAGCCAAGTTTTTGTGGCCAATTTAAAGAGAATACAGAGGTGAGATTACAGCTTGCTTAATTTAAGAGTTCATTATGACTGTTTCAAATGATTCTAATCACTAGCAGAAAACAAAACTGCAGTAAAGAAGCTGTTATCTAAGTTGAGGGGTTTTTTGAGTTATTAATTTCTAAATCATTCACCATGGGTTTAGTAAAAACAAGTTAAAATTTTATTAAAGTACTCAAAACTGTGCACAAGAGTTATTTTATTTAACTTTGAAATATTGCACTTAAGAAGTTTTGTAGTCTATTGAAGAGAGTTCTACTAATCAGACTCCAAAACCAGACATATTTCAGGAATCACGAAGATGTGAAAGACTATTAAATTGTGTATTCTGATACACTGTAATATCTATAGTAAAAATTTTTAAGATATTTAAAATTTATCTTGGATGGAGACAAATGAGGGAAAATTGTGCTACACTTTGGTTTTTTTCCAGTTAATCATACTTTTCAAATAAATGCTCAGATTATAAGCCAAAACCTTATTATATTATTTATGAATCTGTAGTGAATTGACAGCATGTAAGTTCATTTCATTAGGAACTCCTTCTAGGTTAATTCTATCTAGCAGCACCTTAATTTGGGCTCATCAGTAAGGGATGTTAATAAATGATTTGGCATATATGTGTGAACTTTTCCTACAAGGTAAGTATCTGTACTGATTTTTGTCAAGTATAAAGGGCGTTTAAAGAGCATGGTTACTACATGTCAAACATATCTGAATAGATGGTGAATAGTGAATTTTATTAAACTAAATTTCTGGTGTTGCTCTGGCCCTGACATTTTCAGGCAATTTAAGTGTTACAGTTTGTCTGCATAATAATGTATTTTTGTAAATGGAATGGAACTCAACTACATGTGAAGTCTACATTTTAATATTCTGCTAAACACAAAAGGTATCTCTTCTCAAAAATAGAAGAATAAAAGCCACTTATTTTTTGATTTTATATATCAATAGCTCTTATTCCTATATATCCTTAAGATGTTGGGGTTTTGTATAGATAGCATAGCAGAACAAATTCAAGTAATTGTTTGACCAAAATGTTTATAATGCAGTTATAGTTTAAAAAAAGTAATAATTTTAATATATCTTTAGAGGAATATATTACCTTCAAAATATGCACATATCAATATAAGAGAAATTATTAGGAGGCCAGCCAGTAGTGAGGGGAAGGAAACCATGTTGTTAAAATATTCACTGTTACAGTGTTTGGGAAAATATGCAGCTAAATTCAGATATCCAAACCAAGTGACTAATTTGCTCTTTAGTATGCAAAATGGACCATAGGTTGACATAGTGAATCTTCCCTATACCAGAGTCTTGGATGAACTTAACTTGACACAGTAGCTATCATAAAATCATGATATATCTGCCCTTTGCATTTATTAATTTCTTTTGTTTTCCTTTTTGTTTGTTCATTTTTACAATCTTGAGAAAGACGACTTGTTGAAACACACGCATGGTATGACTCAGACAATCATATGAGGATAAGGGAGAAAAAAGCAGCACAGCTTTAACAAGTTGATTTATGTAGCCAATATTAAAACACTGATCAATTGTTCCTTTTTGGGGGGGCAATATTACACGTCCCATGTAGTTTCCAGCTCAGAATCCTGTAACCATTTCTGTTTGTGTTCATAATGAATTTATAACAGATCCTGCATCCTGTTATTTTATTTTATTTACTATTTATTAAAGGCAGGGGAAAAAAATAACAAGCATCTCTTATAAAAATTAAAATGTGAAGCTTAGTAGGGCAAGACATCTTTAAAGATTACCTGGCATATTTTATTATAATGATGGCAGCAAAAGCAGACTGTTGAGTGTATGTCCATCACTGTCCTTGGCAGTCCATCACACTTATTTCCATGCCAATGGCTGGCAAAGGAGGAGGAGAAAAAGTGTTCTATTGTCTGTAGTCCATACAGATAATCTCTGCCAGCCCTTGTGGTATATTAAATAGTACTGTTTTCTTCATGTGCAAAGTTAACTTGGAGGACACTGTTCACGTCCAGTTCCTGAATGAGATTTTTGGGGTTTTTTAAGTTCCAGGAGGCTTCATTGTAATCCTTTGTTGTTTGTTCCACAGAGAAACCATCTTCCCTTTGCCACACTTGAACTTTGTTTACTTTATAGATGGTTACATAACTTCTCACATTGTTGCAGTGTAATAATGTATCTCTTTTAAAGTCTTAACTTCCTGTAAGCCTTTGCTGCTAAGGAAATAAACAATAAACTGTTAGTGAACTCTTTGAAACCTCCCATGGCTTGGAAGGCCAATTCATTCTGTTTATACAGCATGGCATGCTGTCTGTTATGTTCCAGAGTGGTTGAGCAGTGCAGAGAAAAGTAATTCTCCTTGCTTCAACTGTAATGTATTTGCACAGGCTATCTGTCTGCTGCGAGAGAGAACGCTCTTCTTTCCCTTTAATATGCTTGATTTTTTAACCCCATTTACACTTGTACCATCCACAACACACTATGGCAGAGCTCCACAACCTATCTTTGAGTTGTATGAAAAGCAAACCCCTTACCTGGCTTTCATCTTCGCACTGATTTATGTCATTTTGTGTCCTTCTGATTCTGTATTTTGAGAAACTTAAAACTCTATTCTTCTGCACAGTGCTCTGTTCTGTCTCTCATTGACAGTGGGTTTTCCTAACTGAAGATTCCTGGTCTGTACAGTAACTCTGTTCAGAAACTCTCATATGTATCATCATCCTTACATATCTTATAGTATCACATATTGTGACACTCTTGCACATTGTGAAATCCTGTCCTCAGGATTTTGGTTTTGCTATCCTGAGTAGTGCCGAGAACATTGAACCATTTAAATACATTGAAGACCACAGACCCTAATACAGATTTGCAGAGAGAATTTCTAAGGACTTTCCATATTGAGAAACCTCACCATTTAGTCACAATTTTTCTGCTTCTGTTTTAACCATTCTTCTAATTTATTGAAGGCCTTCCTTGTTATCCCAGGGGCTCTGAGTTACATTAGAATCTTTCAACACAGAAACTTATTAAAATCCTTTGGAAATCAAAGGCTATGTGCCAAGACATCCTTTTTCACATAGTCAGTGTTCCTCCTGTGAGTTACGATTTCCCTTTTCAGAAACCCTCTCAAGTATTCCCCTGCTTGTTACATTCATTTACATATATGTTAATTCTGTTCTTCAGTGTAATTCATAAATGCTGTCCTGAATGAAATTGGGACTAGCTGATCTGTAGTTTGAGGTGTGTCCTTGCATGCCCTAGTCTTGTCCCCATTTTCAAAATCATACAAATCAAAAACCCAAGCCCCTCTTTCCTCCCCCAGAAAATCCATGTTTACCATTCTCATGGTTTGGATGCCATTTTAAGTGACAACCACAGTAATTTCTCATAAGAATCCTAGGCAAACACTGTTTGATCTTTCTCCTTTTTTGCCACTCTTCACTTTTTGGGTTTTTTTAAGAAAACATTTCTAGTAGCTATCCAATTTGAGACAGACCGCTTATATATCCCAACTAAAAAGTGGTTCCATCATGGGAACATCCCAGAACTACTCTTCATTAAATTTTAATTTGGTGAGTCATTTACATTTCCTGATAGAGTTTTGTTTCTTTGAACATTCCCTTTATACTTAGCTGGTCTGCTATCCCTAAAGCCTTTCTGGCAGGCTTAATGCTCCTGTTGGGCTTTAAAAAGCATTTAATGCTTTTCATTATGCTTTCAGCAAATTGTTCCTCAAGATATTTTTATTTTTCTTCCTGCAACTATCTAAACCTGACTTCACAGTTAAAAATGGGTCCTTGGCAGTACATAACAACTTACTGTTCTCTGTGTTTTTGGTGCCCCTGCAGTGATTCCCATTTTTAGTAGGTCCTTAGGCATCTTTGAAACATGATTAACGGTACTAGAAATTTTTTGAGAAGGGACATAATAAACTTAAAAATTCCAAATCTTTGCTGTTTACCATTCCCCATGACCAGTATTGCTCCATAGAAAACTAAACACATGCAAAAGAACGGTGTGAATTTTTTCCTTTGTAGGTTTCTGGACCTATCTACAATTTCACTGGCTGTATAAAAGTCGTAGAAATCAATAATGTTGGACCTTTCAGCTTCTCTAATGCTGTGGGAAGAAGTAATGTTGACAATTGCAGGTAAGCTGCCCTCTATGCCTTTCCAAATCATAAGAAATTGTTTGTGCTGATTTTTGCTTTCTTCCTTACACAGGCTGACCACTTTAAATAATTTCAACAGTGGTTACAGAAAAAAAAAAAGATGAAAAACCCTAGAGATACAGATATCTTGCTTTCTTTTATGATTTTTTTCTTTATGGAAGATTTTACTTTTTGCAGAGTAGTTCAATTAAGTTTGACAGATTATTTAGAGTGAGTTGTCACCCCTGAATGCTGTAAAAGTGTACTGAGAAAGATAATTGTCAGGAAAATACAGGACTGGGAAGTGGGGAGATGTGCTGGTTGTGTTTTACTCGTGACTTTGGGACTTCCATTAATCTTGTTACAAATATGGATGACACGGTGCCACATTAACTCTACAAGAGGTTGTGCAAAATCCTGGAAAGCATTGTTTCTGAATACATTTAAAAACGCCATTTGATTTCAGTTTTGCATGTTCATATTGCTGTTGGTCATGCATTAATTGAAATAGAAGGCCATACAGTGGTGTACATTAGCATTCTATTCTGGAATGTGATAAGTTTGAACATGGAAAAGTGGAAAGCAAAGGTGAATTGCATTTGTACACAATGAAGTCTTTCAGAAGAGAATATCATTTCAATCATAGGATGTACATGTCCTAGATTCCTGGAGGACATTATATATGGCTTTTTACATAAGACTTTTTTCCCTAGCATGTGCTTGCTTAAACACTATCCTTGAATGCTAGTTGTTACCCACTAGATCACTAATTAAAGATCTGTGAGATCTGAACTCTGCACTCACCTCCACCACCAACCTCTTAATGAGCACACATCCCATTCAAAGTTACAAAAAGAGTGTAAACCCACTGTCTAATGAACTACCTGCCCCAAGTCCTAGGCATCTAAGCTTTTGCAAGCATAACTTACTTTGAACACAAAATTCAGATTGTTATCCCTGCACAGACCTGCCACCATTTTTATTTAGAACAGCAGCTCACCTCCTTGTTCAAACTTGATGAAGAAATAAATCGTTGCGCTCTTCAAGTTCCCAAAAGCATTTTGTCTGGAATATGTTCTCTAATTGTATTTAATGAATGGTTGTGGGTCTAAAGCCTGAACATAAAAGAAAACCCTGGGCTCTGTTGTGATAAACCCCAAAGAAGAAAGAAGCAAGGTCTTCTCTCTTGTCTTTCTGCACAGTGTTTCATCAGAAATTTTCCTAGTCGGAACTACAATGTCCTTCAAAATGAGGGCATGTACTCATCTGTGAAACTATGCCTCTGTGCAAAACAGAAATTAATAAGGTTGAAAGCAAGTGAGGAAGCTACTTCATGTCTTTCATTCAGGTATTGGCTTTTAACAGTCATGGTGAAAAAAAATCAGAGACCATCTCTGCTGTCTCTTCTGGTTCCTACATTAGGGAAATTTTCTCCATTTTGCATATGCATTAGAGTTTTGATGTCCTAAATCATAGGCAAGAAGCAATTCTGTTTTTTTAAACTACTAGGTAAAAACAGGATAACTTAAAAATCAGGACTGCTGCCCTATTTTTACTTACTTTCATTCTCCTTAATAATACCTTCATTGATAAAAGTGCTTGTATCCTTGAGCTTTTCAACACTATTCTTTCTTACAGTTTTTCCTATTGAACATTTTATATGACCATTCCGTTAAGTATCAATAGCCTTCAACAAGCCAAAAAAAAAAAAGCAATGAGAATAGTTTTCTCCAGTCTGTGTATATAGACCTGAAAGAGGTGGCTTATAAAAAAATAGGTTTGGTCCTTTAAAATTTTTATTAGTATAGAATGCTGTTATCTATTATAATCTATAGAACTACATACCAAGATTCACTGAATTTTGTATTGATTCTGATACTCCCCTTTGTAGTTAATTAGCATAAAAAGATGGTTTATATGGTATAATACAAACATTAAGATTGCTTTATTTGAATCAGGACTCCGTGATTACAGTCTAGGACTGTTTCTTGCATATACTTATTGTGCCTATGTTACTGAGTAGGTGAGTAAAAAGACATGACTCTTTGTATAGATGAACTGTGGATATAATCTCGTACATAAAAGAATGTTGGAAGAGTGCTGGGCCTTCTCAATCCTCTATGCTAAGCAACATGTTCCTTTTACTTCCCTGCTTCTTCAGGATGCAGCAGATGACCCTAGCAGTGTCCAGCCCCATGCTGTCCACACAGACCTGGTACCACTCTGGTCCAAATTACAAAAAGCTGAATTTCAACAATGGAAATTGTAGTATTTAGTTGAAACTGAGATTAATTTCAACAGATAATTAAAATTATTCTGAATTTCCCTTGGTGGGGAGGGACATCTGTAGAAATGAACTGTTTGGAAGTCTGTTTGAAGTGAGTATCTGAGTAACTGTATCTCCTTACTCCCTCCTGCCCTGTGACACACGAATTTCATAGCTGCTTACACCTGGCTGCTATCGTTTCCTTTTCACTTTAGGCATAACCCACATTCATCTTGACATCATCAGTCCTTAAATATAGTCTCCTTCCCTAAAAACATCTATGAAGCTCAGCTGTCATTCCCCTTTTGCAAGACAGGCTTCTGGGGAAGATGGATTTGTTTTGAGAAGGAAGGAGAAAGTGATTGAAGCTGTTTAAGTAGGACAATAATCGATTATATGCTTTGCAAATACAAGTAGCAAGTGACTACTAGAAAGCATGGTGTAATTTATATTTTATTTTCAGAATTCCTATTGTTCTGTAGATGCAGTATTGTTACAGTTGGAGCTGCCTAATAGTAGTAGAGAACTCTACAGTGTGGCAGACAAAGCAATCCACTTTCTGCAGCAAGAACATCCCTGTATTTGTCACTCAGTAGCACTGTTTCTGTTCTTATTGTGATAGATTTTCTTTAATTGACCTTCTACTTATCATCACCTATTTGTAGATTTCTAATCCTTTTGAATGCCCTGCTTTTACATATTTAGCATGCTCTAGTGGCATCCAGTTATCCTGCTGAGTTTTGTCCTTCTTGGTGCCCCAGCTGCATGGATTACTTCATTATTGTGGACATGCTGACACTTCTTAAAATGTATGGGCTTGTGAGTAAATTTTAAGCTTATGATTTTTTCATAGGATGGAAATTTACTCAAATGTGTTCTGCCATCTTTCTCACTGGATCTATTTGTATTTTAAAATACTAAAAGGATGATCTAATATGTGCAAGGAATATAGAGAGCTTTCAAAAACATATTTTAGAGACAGCTCATTAACCTTTTCAAAACTATTGAAATCACTATGTCAGGACAAAACAGTACCTTTCACAGGATATTGCATATTGCATGTTCCTTATCTCAGAGATTTACATTACGGTTTAAAAAACATTCAGAATTAGGAAATGTAAAAAATTACACCATAACATTAGTTTCATTGTCATATATATCTGACTATCTACTGTCTAAAATGCTATATCATGGCAAGAATGCTCTTTGTTCCTTTAAAATTCATATATTTAATGCAAATACCATACACCACAAGGGAGAGAGAATTATGTTAACTTGGTAGAACTAAATTGGAAATGGGGGCAACATGGAAATCACCTTTCATGTCATTTTGGAAGCAGGTATTAAATTCTGCTTAAATTCACGATGCTCGATACAGGCAGCACCAGGCAATTGGATATGATCAAAGACCAAAAACTTGCATGATAATCCTTATCATTCTGAAAAATGCAAGATTTCTGTGTATGCTCAGAAGCACTGAGGTTTCAGACATGAGGCTTTAACTCAGTTAATCTGGCCCAGATCCTTCTGCTCTTCACGTGCATCACTGTTTAAGCATGGAGCTCATAGGTAAAATATTACATGATGCCACAAGGACACAGAGAAGGTAGGAGGGGTGTACTGCACTGAGAGCTCATCAAAACTTCCTGCCATTAAATATAACCAAGGTGAAACAGGAAAAGGCAGAATAAAGGTATGGGCAGGAGGACTTTGACTGTCTGAGAGCAGACTGGCAGCCATAACTGAACTGTGCAGCTTTGGCTTTCAAGAGAGGTTATGGAACTATATCAATTAGTAAAGGCAAGCCTCCAATAGGTAGTTTTCTAGAATTATGCCAGACTATATAGTTATGTAAATCTTGTCAAAGTTTATTTTATGATTCTCTTTAAATTATACCTGTGTCAGGGTTAAGAATTTATAGGCAATTTTGAAAGAGATTATATAACGACCAATAGTAGTAGTAGAAGGACAATTGAAAATAATGGATCTCTGACAACATACTGTAAGAAATTAAATCTCTTTTATTTTTTTCCTTTTTCTGAAGAAAGATACTTGTGATGTGTTAATGCAATATAAAGCTTCTTCAAGTGTTTCAGAAAATGTTACTGGAATAGATTTGCAGGATAAATGACTATCACTTCCAGATAGAGTTCAGATGACAGATATAAATGAAACTTTGAGTCCCAGTATTAAAAGCTGGTGTTTACTGCAGTTCGTTTCTGTTTTAGTGTCTGGGAGCTATGACTGCTATATATTGCTGTAAGAGATTACTGTAGCAGTTTACTGCATGTACTAAATTCAAAGGTTCCAAAAACACACACACAGAGAAAATATAAACATATACGTATACACTTGTACCTATCCAATCCCTGTTTTTTCATTAAAAAAAAAAAAGAAAAAAGAATCCTATCTGTGAAACTGAAAAATATTTCTTACTGTTTTCCTAAGAGAAGTCTTACTGATGGATGCAAATGTACCAAGTGAATTGGACTCTCAGAGAGGAAATAATAAACTAAATTCTTTGTTGCTGCCCATTGGACAGAATTGTGGTAGATTTTTAAAAATATTTTGCTTCCTTATTAATTTATCTAAAATGTGTTTTCAGGCTGAAGCTGAGCTTTATTTCAGCAAAAACTCTGGTTTCTATTTGCATTTAGGAAAGAGGCTCTTGAGAGTGCATTACCCAAGTTCCATTCCACCAAGAGGACTGATGGGTTTCCTAATATATGGCAATTTTCTCAGGAGCTATGCAATACATTTTGGAGAGCTCTACGTGTTTTCAGTGAGCCCTCAGTTCCACTTTCATCCCATTCATGCACTCATGTACTTCTCAACAAGCTCCAAATCCCCTTCCTCGTGTGTGAATACTTCCTTTTCCATTCTCTAGTTTTCTGTGATATTTTTGCAAAAATCTCCACAGACAACAACAACTTTGTGAAGTCAGACTCCTGTGCAATTTGTCAGCATTTTTTCCACTGTGGAACTTGCTGGTTTTCAGTATATTGGAAAACATCACAACTCAGAGCATCTGACACCAGGCACCTGAAGGTGTTTGACTTCCGTCTTTGGAATGAACTGCATACTTTAAAATGGGAAAATTCATCTGCTGAAAGCTATTTTTCAGTCAGTTGTGAAAGTCCTACTGTTACCATTCCACTTTCAAAAGTGTTTGTGCTGGTGCATACTGTATGCTAGAGTTCATCCTAAGAGTCCATAAAAGACTCAGGTTGGCTTGAAGAGTTTTTTCATGTGAATCCACATGAACTGAAAAATTTAAAGTCAATCAAACATACAACCTGGCTCAAAATCAAAAGAGAAATCATTGAGTTTCAAGCTTAAACTCTTCTGTCCACTTACATCTTAGTTTATTAATAAATGCAAGATCCTATAAAAAGCATTAAGCTTGTATTATATGTCAGAGACTACCAGTTCAATTCTTACATCCCAGCATCTCAATTCTTACATTCTGTGTTTGTATTTTCTCCTTAACACTTAAACTTATGTGCTTAATTCTGAAACACAAAAAAAAAAAAAGACAAAAAAGAATATGTAGTGCCCATCGATATTATAGAAGAAAATGATTAAATTAAGAATACTGACACTACTTAGTTTTATTTATTCAACACGTTTTATGAGTTTTCTCTGGTTAACATGGAGATTGGACTAAATGTTTCTGAAATACAGAACCGAAGATAAAGCTTTATAAATATCATCCATTTGTATTCACCACATGCATGATGCTTGATATTGTGCTAATAACATTTCTGTACAATTCTATCATAGAGAGTGATAATAAGAATTTGATCTTTTTTGTGCATTTATTTTGTTACTTTTTCCCTCTCTCATCTATTGCTTTTGCTGGCTGATAACTTTTCTGTGTGTTTGCCTCTTACTCCTTTTCCAGAGCCCGGGTTGCTTTCATTTGCTTTCATCCCTTTACTTGAGTTGCCCTTATTGATTTCCCTAATCTTTTGTATTTGTTTGCAAGATTTTCTTTTCGTTTGTGAGTTTTGTTATCCTGTACAATTTCCTTTCTGGTCTCTATGCATACATGAATTCTATTCTTCTCTTACTTTTTCTTCTTCCTTTTCTGGCATTCCTGTTCAGATAATGGCTTTTCAGTGATAGACTTCAGTGTTCAAAAANAAAAAAAAAAAAAAAAAAAAAAAAAAAAGGGAAGAAAGGAGTGACAGATATAATATTCCCTACCGTAATAAATCCTCAAAATCACTGTAAACTGTTATGCAAGCCCTTTATCTCAATCTTTTGAAGTATTTTGTGAAAACTGATTCTGATGCATATTAGAGAAATCCACGTGTCAAATATATTCAGGTGAGATAATGTGTGTTTGTAAACATCACATTTCTCTGCTTGTTTCTGGAAAAGGTTGTCTCTCATCAGTATACCACAAAACTATTATTAATCTTCTTTAGGAAAACTCCCAATTTCTAGATTAATAATAGTACTTGGTGATGTTTATTTGGGCCTTAATTAACCCTCTGTAATTATCCTCTATAATGCATAGGAGTATGCATTATACCGAGTGAATATTGTTTCTTAATTCTGTCAACAGGATTCAGTGACAGTTACTGTCCATTAGTGTGTGTCTGTAATGAACAATTGTAATGAGATTGTGATTTCTGCTGAAATTGCCAGGTACTTGTATGGAAACTGATAAGACAATTATTAAAGGATACCATGCATTTTTTTCCTTTCATTTTTATCAAGGAGGTATTTGCAAGTATATATGTCAATGTATGCCTACAATGCCTGAAACAGTGTGTTACTGTAAATAAATAATATCTCAAATATTTTGCAAAAGAACACTCTGACACAGCTGTGAAAGAAAGAAATATTTTTATGAATAAGGCTCAGGGTTTTTTTAAATGAAATTGTCTTTCTATTACTGCTCTTGTGTGTGGTTCATTATTTTATAAGGTATTGATTTAATGTACTAAAAAAGGGCTCCCCTGTTGGAGTGCTTTTGTGCTCCAGTCACACCTTTGGATCTGGTTTTGTTAATTTTTATAATATTTAATGTCTTCAATTACTGGTGAATCTTACTCTAGACTACTAAATTTACTAATGGAATTTATAAAGCTGCTTTCACCCCAAATGCTAAACTGTTGTATATAAACTGATCCCTTCATGCATCACAGAATCACAGATTCACAGAAACGCAGGATGGGTGAGGTTGGGAGGGACCACAGTGGGTCACTTTTAGCAGAACACTCATAGTATAGAACCAAATTTGTTCGCAGTAGTACACAGCCAGCTCTGGGTTGCCCAACACAAGAACGAAATGGACCCATTTGAACAAATCCAGAAGAGGCCACTAAGTTGATCAGAGGGCTGGAACACCTCTCCTATGAAGATGGTTTGGGAGATTTGGGACTGTTCCGCCTGGAGAAGGGAGGGCTCTGGGAAGACCTTACTGGACCCTCTAGTACCTGAAGGGATGCTTCCAAGAAGGCTGGGGAGGACTTTTTGTTAGGGCATGTAGTGGTAAGAGGGACAGGCTTTAAACTGAAGATTTAAATTAGGTTATTAGGCAAAAATTCTTTTCTGTGAGAGTGGTGAGGTACAAGAACAGGTTGCCCAGAGAAGCTGCAGATGCCCCATCCCTGGAACTTTTCCAGGCCAGGTTCAATCAGACTTTGTGCTACCTGCTCTAGTGGGAGGGCCTGACCAATGACAGTGGAGAGTTGGAACTAATTGATTTTTGAGATCCCTTCCAACCCAAATCCTTCGATGACTCAGATTCTAACTACTTCAGGAAGGAAAATATATGTTAGAGACTTCTGTTACAGTGAGAGTCTCTGTCTGCTATGGCCTCTTTACATTGAGTGGTAGATCCAAAGCCCCACAAACTGCTTGGTGTATAAAGTTGCTGTATCTGTCCATGGCACATTCACAAATCATGGAAGTGAGAGAGATTGCTTGTCAGATGTCTGCTCACTAGATCATCACAAGTTCTTACCTAGGAGATAAGAGAGTTAAGGATGTGGCAGAGCTCAGTGGACCAGCATGGGGAAATTCCGGGAGGCATTGCAGTCCAAAGGACAGCATAGTGAATCCTCCATGCTTGGAGCTTCCTCACTGTCAGGACTGATCAGAATTAGAAGGCTGCTTGTTGCCCTGAGTTTTCTGTCTTTTGTCTTTCTGTAGAACTTTCACACGCAGCCTCATGTAAATAATGTCTATTCTTAGTATGTTTACATACTTCTCCTGTGAGAGAAGAAATGATTGATGGTGATGTCCACCATCCAGGTTGAAGGGGTGGCGACCTGTGTAGCCAATCCCTTGACCTCTGTACATATCTATAAATACTGGAGTCGAAATAAAGTTAGATATAGATAGTTTTCTACACGGCCATCTCCTGAGATTCATTCCAGTGTTCCTAAATTGGGACATGCCCAGCTTCACCCCACGACATCTGGTGACCCCAAATGTGTGAGGACAGCAGCCTGGGTCACAGCTGCTGAGATAGTTTAAAAGCCTTATGGCAATCTTCCAGCCTTTCTTACCTGTGGATTATGTGGCTATTTAATGGTTGGAGAGGTGTTGCATTTCAGCTGTATATTTTTAACTGCAGTAAAAGAATGTTACATCAAGGATCACAGTTCCAGAAACACTACAAGTTGCCACAACATTTGGGCTGTTCTGAGTTATCAGCAGTGTTCATTTCCTTTTGCGAAATTGTTTTGAATATCTATACTTCCCTGGAAATTCTGTCATCCAAAAATGCACTGTGCTTAAACATTATTAGCTTTTGAAATGTAAAAGCATAGAAAAGCACAAGAAAATATATTTTAAAGACTTATGACCTTTAAATATATTTTTATATATTTTTCATTAATTAATGTAACCTTTTCATTTTGGATTTTAGCACAGCTTCTCCCAAAAACAAAATAATATTATTAATGTGAAAATAGAAGGTATTTCCAAGAATTAAAACAAAAAGATTGAGAATATACCAACTTCTCTGTAAAACTTGTGCAGATTCACACAATAGAAGATAAATTTAAAGCCATTTTTCAAAGTTCCTAAAATTTTACTACATAGGTTTTTCACAATATTAATAATATCATGTATCATAGCCATTGAAATACTCTTAGAAAACTTTACCTTCATTCTTAAGAAAGTTATCTTTGTGACATAACACATCAAGTGGTAAGGTTCAGTAGCTTCCTGAAATAATTACTTGGGCTTCTAGCCAGTCAGGTATGTGAATAATAAGTTCCTTTTCTTCTACTTTCTTAGAATAGAAAAAATAATCTCAGTTTTATTCTGTCCATCTAAAACTTGGTTTTAAAAATGGGTACATGTAGGGTATGACAAAATTTTGCTTTAGGAATATTTCCCTATATATTTAGTCTTACATCTATTATGAGCAGTGGTTAAGACAAGCTAAGTATATAAGATGATGAATTGTCTAAGAACAATCAAATGGAAAAAGAAATTATCTTGCTTGCTTTCTCTATTGAACTACAGTCACACTTAACTTTAGTGCTAGCATTTGCTGTCATTCCAATTACAGAAACCAGGAAATGGAGAAGTGTTTTGTTATACACTCAGAAATAATTAAACTTTGGAGCAGGTTTCCATGACTTCCGAGTTACGTGCAGAAAGTGCCTCGCAATGGAGCTGTAGCTGCTCCTGGTATTGTACCAGGCTGCTTTGTGAAGAGAGCATATTAGACAGAATCAGGGAGAATGAAAGTCACACTGAAAGAAATAATTTGCCTACTGCAAACTTGAATTGGTAAAACATTTTCTCTTTGACTTTTAAATTTTATACAGAAGTAATAAGAAATCTTCGGAGTTGCTGTCAGCTCCTAACAGCCAGAATGACAAGAGAAAAGTTTGGAAGTTCAGTTTTATTCTTTCTGGCAGCATTCTGCTGTTATCCATCTTATGTCCTTCACTGTGTTGGTGAATAAACTGTGGACTTTGTGACTGATAAAGTAATTGCGGATTTGTAAAATCTCATTTTACAAATCTAAAAGTGAAACAATCATCATCATAAAACCATGTGTGATTTTATATAAAAAAATCCATCACAAATAATATTCCACTATATTGTATATTTTCCATAATTACAAAGACTCTTTGAACTTTTCCTTGGCAGAGCACCTTCTGTAACAGTGGTTTGTTTCAAATCTAAAAATCATCAGGAATAAAAATTTTAAAAACGGGTTTTGTTCAAGATGTCCTTAATATTCTTGAAATCAAAAATATATTCTTTTCAATGTTATATATTGTGAACCTATAAATCAAAAATTTGATATATTAATATGCACTTAACTTGTGTTTAAATGAAAATAAAGCTTATCTAAAATTGCTCAAACATTGCAGATTTAGTTGAAAAGCCTGAAAAAAGGCAACATTCGTAACTTTTTTTACATTAATTTTGCACAAAGGTTCATATCTGAATTACATTTAACAGGCCAAAGCGCAAAGGGAGAGCGATGTCCAGAAGAGTTACTTTTAGTTAATTAGACCAGCAAGTCAATGTAAGCTTCTGGAGCAAAATGATAAATGTGATTTCTGTGTGTGTGAGCAAGAAAGGAGGAAAACAATTTCCTTTCTGTGTACACTATTGATTGTGATATTGGTTGTGCTGTATTTCACTGTGTCCTGATGTGCAATGTAGCAGAACCTAGAAACCATAAAAGATGAAAGATATAATTCAAAAACCCTCAAAGAAATTTGTGATATTTTTTATAAAAAGGGATGCAGAAAGATCCTTTAGTAATTCAGTGTCTCAGGTTTTTTGCTGAAGTATGACTGTGGCGATTATGGTGTGTAGAAAGGTAGCACACTTGGGTAATGAAGAGAAGCACAGGATGCAGAGTAGGTTTCTTTCACTCAGAAAAGACCAGAATGTTAGAACCAATGGCTGAAAGCTGAAACTAAAGGTCTGGATTGGTAATAATCCCCCAAAATAGCTGTAGTATAAATGATGATAATCAGTACAAATTACCAATTGAAGTGATGGCTTCTTTCTGTGTTCCTTTTTTAAGATTACTCTTCATGTCTTTCTAGAAAGGGTTCTCTAGGCAGCTGTAACTTAGTACAGTTGTAAATACAGAAGTGTTAAGACCTGAGATGAACAGAAGAGATTGAACTCTAATGTAACTTGCATTAAAAAAAAAAAAGTGATTATGTGCAGAAAGGAAATAAAGAATAAATAAGCAGTAAAGAATAAATGCAAAACACATGATGAGACATAGCTGGATATCTGATGTGTATTGCTGAGTCATAAATTGTCTTACACTCTTATTATTAAGAAACCTCTGCATGTTAGATGCCCTCACTCCTAAGTCCTATAATATAAATTATTAAATAAACTGAAGTAATATGTAATTTTTTTCTTTACAAAAATAATTATTTCTTGTTGTTATAAATTCTTACCTAAATGACTTGGTGAATCCGGTAGTGTATATATTGGCTGATTAATATGTGAGGAAGTTATTATCTACAGTGAATAAATGGGCTTCTCTGGAGAGCTACTAAGCAAAATTTTATTTTCTGTGCAGGATAGGGTTTGTTTGTTTAAGGTTGTAATATTAAGTAATGCAAGACTGGAAAAATATATCATCCTTCAAAGGACCTTGGCTGTAAAGTTAAGAAAACAATCTTATCTCCACAACCACTGGATTGCAGCAGAAAAACCAATATATTTCCCAGTAAAAGAAACATGAATTTCCCTCCAAAATTCGTATAAATATTTTACAATTATCTAATTTCTTCAGACCTAAATTGATTATAAATAGTTGCTGTTTTTTTCAGAGTCTGTAACTTGCAGGACTGTTTAATCATCTCCTGTCTGACTCTTGCTCTGCAGTACTGTAGATAAGCAGTGCATCAGTGCCCCCTGCAGCCTTAAAACACTAGTATAGCAGTTAAAATCCCCCCAACGCTATTGATCTTTGTTGAAATAACTATTCAGAAGAAGAAGAGCTTTAAATCCTGTTGTATACTTTCCTTTTTTTCTCCTTGCTTCTTTAAAAGTGAAATCGCAGCTCTTGAGTAAAGAAAAAATTCTTCAGAAATGTAGCCTAAAATTCAAGACAGGCTTTGATATATTTGTGAGAATAAAAATCCCTTTTTTTTACATTCAGATACACTGGCATATGACAAGCAGAAACGAGAAGCATAAGAAATTCAGAATATATGTGTAAACTTTAAAATTATTAGTTATAAAAAAGAAAGAAATTCTGACTCTCAGAAGACCAGTTTCTGTAATGTGTGGAATGTTCAGAGAGTAGAAAAATGCTACTTCATCCTTGCTAAACTGTAGGTATTTGTGCATTTTAATGTATATTTTTGAAAAATTGTTCAAAATTACACATAAAATATAAAGATAAATTTGGGACTTGTTTCCTCTCATCCCACTCCTATACACATACTTCCAAAGTCATTGGCAAATTCCTAAACACCCTATTAATGATGAGTATACAGATTTCTTTCGAAACTCTGAAGTTTCAATGAAGCAATGGTTGGCAATAGCAGAAATCTAAGGTTATTTATCTATATATGGGGAGAAGGAAGGTCTTCAGCTCATAAACCATGAGCTGTTAAAATTGCCAACAGTACCAAAAAGAAGACATGAACATAAATTAAATTAATTTTAAGAAAACACCTGTCTCTATGCAATGCATGAATTTGTTGAGATATATGTGCTTCTGACCAGTTTTCTGAAGCCAGATTTCCCCATTTTCTCTTCCTATACTCAAGCTAAAATCAAGAAGTAGATAGATGATGCTGCACTGCTAGAACCCATACAAGGTCCTGCTTGCCAAAAAAAAGGTGACTTGGCATTCCTTAACTGCCAAAAATAACAGTATTTAAATAGAAAGATATAATGGGAAATTTTTACATCTGTAAGGATGAAGGCTGAAGGCCAAATTGCATTGGTCAATTGAAAATGCATTAATTTCTTAGAACTAACTCTCTAACATAGTTCACTGATGTTATAAAATTGAGTCAGTATTGTATGGAAATTATAGGAAATGATTAAATATCTTCTGGGCACCATAAACACAACTGTGACATCAGTAACTGGCTTCCAGCATTTATCAATTATAAAATCCATTTCATAAACCAGAAGATATAAAGTATTCTTGACTGAATTAAAGTATATGAAAGAAATTTGGCAGCATTCAGAACTCTTAAGTGGTGAGATAGTTCTGGTTGCAAGTGAGATTAATAACTTTTTCCCCTCAGAATAACTTTATAATATAAGCAGAGTAAGGTAGACTCTCTAATTTGGGAATAAGGACCTACAAACTTTGACAGATTTTTATCAAATTGGATTAACTGAAAAAATTAATTTTTTTTACATTAAAAGGTATGTTTGTACCTCCTAAGTCCTTTGCAAATGACAAAGCAAAATCTACTTGCTTTGGTGAATTTTATTTTCATAATTTATAGCTTAGCTATTTTAAGTCTTGATTACTGAATGAGTTGTCTAAATTTTTCACAAGGAAGCCAATCTTATTTTTTTTAATTAAGAAAGTAAGCAAAACATACTTATGTCTTGCACATACATCTTACATCTTTTAACCACCTGACTGCATTCATAAAGTTTTGTTGGTATGATAATAAGCATGTGGCTGATATTACTAAATCTGACCTGCTTTGATACAATAACCCTCTTAAATAACTAATATCAATGTTTTAAATATAGCTGCTCTTCATGATTTAAGGCTACTCAAGAAAGAATAGCTGAAAAATATTGCTCAGTCTGAAGGTAAAAGTATTCTGTGCCGTCGAGAATAATCTCCCAATTTTGCTTCAGGTTACTTTTTTAGACTTGTTTTGAGACTTGTTTTGTAGTTGGAAAGACCAATTAGTTTTACAAGTGATGTTGCTTATTGACAGGTCATAGCCAGGTATCCAAACCATCAGTGACATAGCATTTGGGTTCAGGTAGTGTTTAAGATAAACAAAAGCTGTTAGGATCAATGGATGCAAAATATCTAAAACTTCCAAGTTACCATGGAACAGCATGACCACCTGATAATTTCAATATAACATAGTCTAGTTTATTATGTTTTCTACCTTGCTATGATCTTGCCCTCTCACAACCTTTGGGTTGACAAGAAGATGGGAGGGTGTGAATGATCCATTTATAACATTTTTCTGTCAAATAATCCACATCAAGGCAAGTCAGCTCCTAAAGTATTTCTTAATTAGTCATAATTTCAATAAAAAATTGAGTAGTTTAATGCAGAACAGCGGCATGTTCTTCTGCTGCACTTGATCTTAGTTCCTGTGCAGTCTTGAAAATTGCTCACGTGTTGGAAGGAAAGACAGAAATCTGCTCACAAGGCATCTGGAGTTTCCTTATTTCTTATTTGTGGACTGCTATTTTTTCTTCCAGTTCTTCACATTAAAAATAAATCTTCTAATTCTTGATAATGTTGCCTGTTATTACCTCTCCATGTTTTAGGATTTTCCTAAGTTAGAGTCACATTCCATCACAAATGTTAAAATAACAGCAGTTTCTCCACTGCAAACTTAAATTGCTTAAAGTGTTAGAAAGATTACTTTAGGCTTTAAAAAGGTAAGGTAAGCTCCATTCTTTGCTGTAAAGGTACACGATATATAGGAAATTTTTTTAGGAAATCTTTTCAATACGTAGAAGTGGTTTGGGATGTTTTTCAGCTATATAACCTAGAATGTGATGAGCTGGAGATGCCCCTCTCTCCATATAGATTGTCTATGAGGGGAACCGTGGTGGTCAGCTCAGGCAAGTTTCAAAGCTCTTAGGCAGATAATTTTTGACAAACTGAATTCTGTCCTAGAATTTTATTTGCAGATGAAATTTCTTCAAATATTTAGGAGGAAAAAGACTATATGAGGTGGCATTTTGATGCCTTGGAGAATTAGGAATTGAAAAGAGATTGAACATGAGGTTGTTAGCATTGAAACACATAATCACAGGATGATTATATGCAGGTGCTTTATTGAAGAGCTCTGGGAGTCGGGGTACGGGATACAAACGCAAATCTGACTCCGACATGATCACAAAATAGACAAAGTTTTATACCCTCCCATTACATAACCGCTCATGTTAATCATTAAATCCCTATTCTTCCATTGATTCTACCCAAGCATAAACTCATAACAATTGATTCTTATTGAAGATGATAATCATAACTGGTTACCAAATAAATGTTACAATTAACCATAATGCAATTTATCATATGGATGATTATCTAGGTACAGACCTACCTGACCTAATATCTAGCTTTATTTTTAGAGCCTACATGTTCAACTAAGAATCACGTTCATCCCCTCCTCCAGCCTTCCATTGCCTAGGCAGAGTTCTACTTGATTTAGTTAAAACAATAGCATAAAACTAACCATCCTGGTTACAGTGAAGCTGACATTCTGTTCTTTAGGCCTTACTGCCTCAAAATCCTTTTAACCCTATACTATCAAGGTCATAAGTATCAAACTTCTTAATTTCTTTGTTATTGATGGTTCTTGTTGGTGCTCTAAACATCATAGGTACAGTATTTGTTCACTCTCAGATAGAGTGTTTGTTGCAAAAACATGTTTGGGCCAGAATTCAAATAGTTTTCCAAATGCATGAAAGATAAATATAACTTATGCCAGCATTTAACAGTCTTCCTTTAGGAAAATCCCTCTAGTAAAAGTATAACATTGTTTAGTGTACCCTTACAGTCATTCCAAGAAGGGAAAGTCATCTACCAGCATTGCATATTACATTGGGACATGCTAAAATATTATATTGCTGTAGGGAAAATATATATTAAATTGTAAACAATAGAAGCCAGCAGATAAAAGGACACACATATGAATATCTAAAATGGAACTTTTTTTATTCTTAAACAGAAACCTTCAATTAATACAAGTGGTTGGTACACTTTGACAATGTCTGGTCCAAACAATAGTAGAAGACCCTGAAGCCTGCAGTTAATAAAGTGACATGAGATAAAAGCATCATTTAGGAGGCTGATCTCACACTGTGTTTCTGCACAGGGTGACTATTGGTGGTTAGAGGCCGTCTGGGGCACAGAAACCATGAAATGGTTGAGTTTTCAATTCCCTGTAAAGTAGGAAGGAGATCAACAAAACATCTACCTTGGACTTACAGAGGGTGGATTTTGGGTGCTTCTTCAGTACTCTAGTTCAGAAAATCCCTTAGAAAACAGTCTTTAATAACAAAATGGTCCTCTTCAATAACAAAGAGGAAGTTAACCTTATATGCCAAAAGACATGTGGGGAAGAAGGGTGGCCTGGCTGAACAGGGAACTTTCACAGCACCTCAGGAGAAAAAAAGAGTTTAAGACCTTTGGAAGGAGGAGCGGGCAACTCTGGAAGAGTACAAAGATATCATTAGGTCACACAGAGACAAAATTAAAGAGGCAAAAGCTCCTCTAGAATTCAATCTGGCCACTGCTGTAAAAGATAATAAAAAGTGTTTTCATAAACACATTAGCAGCAAAAGAAAGGCCGAAGAAAATCTCCATTTCCTTGGAGGAGAACATTGTCCCTGAGAAAGGGGAATAGGCTGAGGTGCTTAACTCCTTCTTTACCTTAGTCTTTAACAGAAAGACCAGTTATCCTCAGGGCCACCAGCTGCCTGAGGTGGTAGGAGCAGAATGGACCTCTTGTAATCCAGGAGGAAGAAATTAGTGACCTGCTGAGCTACTTAGACACTCTGAAGTCTGATGGGCCAGATGGGATTCACCCAGGGGCACTGAGATAAGTGACTGAAGCGTTCACCAAGCCACTCTCCGTCATTTATCATCGATTTTGGCTAAATGCTGAGGTCCCAGATGACTGAAGGCTGGCCAACAAAGAAGGTAAACCTGGCTGGAAGAAAGATCCTGGAAGTGGGGGAGGGCACTGAAGGTAAGGGAGGTTCTTGAGGATGAATAACAGGGGACACACAGGGACCGTGGCTGGTAACAGTCAAGACCAACTACTACAGACAGTACCTCAGTGTGAATCAACATGACTTTCCACTTGAGCTTCCCAGACCACCAGCAACCTCCCTGCTAGAAGTGAAAGTGGAAACCCAGTAAACATAACAGGGCATGGGGGAACTGGGGGCATGTGGGAGTGCATGACATAAACAACCAGGGTAATATCTCTGTTCTCATTGGTTCTTAAGTAGACTCCAATACCCAGTTTAACTGTGGGCTGTTGTTTACTCTCCCATCTGTCATGTACTTTATTGATTATAAAATCATTTCTTCCTCTCAGAAAAAATTACATAAGACCTATTATTTTAGTTCCTTATCTTCTACCTTGTGAAATTCTGTTTAGTATGTTTCAAGTACTGTGTTTTTTCATTCTCCGATTTAATATTACTGGGATTTTTGGCCAGTCATATTTACAACATTCTTGCTTATGCACTCAATGAGAATGCAGTAATATATTAATTAAATGCCAAATTACTGATGAATAAATGATGTTTGTGTTTATGCATGTCAGCCATTCTCCAGCATTAAGATATAATTAGAAATTAAGTCTGGAAGAAAGACTAGATGATACATAACAGCACTCTGCATTTTTAACTCTTTCTGTACTAATAATTTCTACTTACCGTTCTCATTTTGCTTTAGGACAGCTTTTATGTTAATTTCTATAGCACGTGATACAGAATGCTTTTTTAAATTTCTATTTTTCTCCAGTAACACAGTCTTTGAATAGAAAAATGCTTTCTATCCAGGAATCTTAATTAATATTTCTAAAAGGTCACAGTTTAACCCCAGCTGGCAATGAAGTCCCAGTCAGCCACTTGCTCAGTCCTCCCTGGTGGAATGGGGGAGAGAATCAAAAGGTGTAAGTAAGAAAACTTGTGAGTGGAGATAAACACAGTTTAATAGGTAAAGTTAAAGCGATGGACAAGCAAAGCAAAGCAAGAAATTTATTCACCACTTCCCACAGGCAGGTGGAGGCTCAGCCATCTCCAGGAAACCTCTCCTCCATCACTTGCAACATTGACTTGGGAAGACAAATGCCGTCACTCCAAATGTTCCTTCTTCTCAATCCAGCTTTATATGCTGATCATGAGACAATGGGATGTTCCTTTGGGCAGTTGGGATCAGGCTGTGTGCCCTTCCAAGTTCTTGTACATTCCCAGCCTTCTCACTGGTGGGGTGGGGTGAGGAGCAGAAAAGGCCTTGACTGTGTGCAAACACTGTGTAGCAGTAACTAATGCATCTCTGTATTACCAACATTCTTCTCAGTTGGAATTCAAAACACAGACTCACAGTTGCTACTGTAGCTCTATCCCAGTCAAAACCACAAACATAGATCACCCCTACTTCTATTAAGTAGGTAAGAAATATTTTCAGCACATGGGGAAACTAACCCTAAAAGAAATACGGCAGTCCATCTGTAATAAATATTTAAAGGTCTAAACTGTTCTTATGTGAGACCTCTAAAAGCAAAGTATGTACTCTCAAAACTGCACTTTATCTCTAATGTAATCAGGGCACAATGAATTTCCAGCCTGCCATTCATTTCTGAAAGCATCTTGATTCTCTTAAGAGTCTTCTTCACGCTTGTCAGAATCCGAGAATGCCTCTATTTTATAAGTGTGTCTATGAGAGAGCAGTATCTCCTAAATATTGCCAGAAGAAGTTGATATGAGACTGTAAAAGATAGGTCTAGTGTTGATACATCCCTTCTTTCTGTTTTTATTCTCCAGATCAGTGATAAGAGCACTCTTCTGGTGTAACAGATTCTCGATTTCAGTTCTCTCCTTAGCTAGTGGAATTATAAACACCTTCCAGAAGTGCTGTAAGAACTCCTCAAAACAGTCCATTTGTCTATTCTGTCCTGGGTTCAATGGATAAAGGAAAAGTGTTCACATATGGTTCCCCATCCCTTGGGCTAGAATATTTACCTGAGTACAGATCTGTATTTTTCCACTGTATCAATTGTTTTTTAAGTATGTCTCTTGAAGCATTTCAGGGTTTTTTTCTTGTCAAAGCAGTACCCATCTGGAGAATATTTGCTGTGCGCAAAGACCAAAGTTTGACTGCTATAGTCCTGAAAATTGCAATGCAGAAGTCTTGTTTGAATGAATTATTGCTTAGGAAATCAATTGCATATTCAGAATCGAGAAGTGCTTCTCCTTTATCCCTCAAAGACACATTGTGCAATAATATTGCATAGGTAGATCATGCATTTTGGAGTCTAAATTACAGATGGCATCAATGAGGTGGAAGAAAATCTTTACTGCTTGAACTTAGATAGAATCTTTGGTAAACTGCAGTGACTCCATTTGGGAATTGTGATTTTTAAGATAGTTGACATAGCATCTCTGTTACAGGAACTCAATTTATCCAGTGCAATTTACTCAGCCATATAGAACGGGAAGAGGATGCTTATATTCTAATTTTGAAGAGACTTTTCAGAAGGACAAGTACAGTGTCATGTTAAAAAACAAAACAACATTTTTCATCTGCTGAAAGAGTCTTCAAAGAGAGAATTAAAGTATTTATTTCCTTTCAAAACCACTAGTTTCAATAAGCAAAAGTAGTTGCAGAAATCAACAAAAATACACAGTGCTTAGGCCTTTCAAGTGCTCTTTTTTTAAGTAGCAGCTAAGATGAAACTGGTAAGAGGTTTTCCAACTGTGATTATTGACTAAATGTAAAAGAGAAAGCTGGAGTTCACACAGATTTGAGACTTGTTTAAACTTTAGAAAGTGTAAGATTTGCACACTGGCCCACTCAGTGCTCAGTAGTTTGACCTGTTTCGGGGTTTGTTTTGTTTTGTTTTGGGGTTTTTTGGGGTTTTTTTTGGGTTTGTTTGTTTGTTTGTTTGTTTATTGTTTGGATCATTGGTACAGGTAATGTTTTAAACTTAAGTAAAGATCAGTGTGAACAACTGAAAGATTTAATGCTCCCTTATTTCTTCAAGCAAGTCAAGTAAAAAGATGATCAGATTTGATACAGAAATTCAGCTCTTCAGTTCTAGCAAAACCATTGTTTTAACAATTGTCCTAAAGTTAGGGACTAAGGGTGTTTTTCAAGTATTATCTAAGGAACACTCACTTTCATGTCTAGTTTAGAAAATTTTTTGCTGTTAAACTTTCAACATAAAGTATTGTTGCTGCAATAACTTATTTATCCATTGCAAAGTTCATGGAACCTATACTTTAGAGGAAACAACAGGAATATGTCTTAGAGAGGAAACAACAGGAATATGTCTTAGTACATGTATTTCCTTTTCCTCTTTCCACTTTCATCTGTCTGTAACTGACATTTCTTCCCATATCTAGCACTGCTATGCATCTTGGAGTTTTTTCTTTGTATTTGCAAACAGAGCTTTCTGTCATTCCAGTTGCAATTTTTTAATGGCAAGCTGCAACTACAGTATCACTGAGTTCTGCTACCAAATGTTGTGGCTTGTAGGAAGGGGAAGCTGGGCTCACAGTCTGGAACATACACTGAAAATCTTTTTTTTTAAGAGATATGCCTGAGCATATGTCATCTCTATTCAAAAAACTGACCCCCAGCCCTTCCAACTAAACCAAAAACTGCGATGAGTGAAAAAAACAGATTCACATATAAACTGAAGCATATAAATAATCCATATCTGGTAAGATCTTGTATTGTTTTCACAATTACTGTGTTGAGTGATGTAAATGGTGTCTCCAGGAGGGTAAGTGCACAGTTATACTGCTCTGTGGATTCATTGAAATCAGTGAGATGCCATTTACAGTACTCTGCTTGACATGGTTGTGAACAGTGAAATAAACAGCCTGTAAAAAGCTTTATTAATTCCTGCCAAATTACATTCAAGGTACTAAGTATTTATTCCTGTTTAAACCAACATTTCCATGAAGTGCAGTTGTTTTCAGTTTCATAAACTTTGAGATTATATAATACCATGCATGCTAATGCTTTTGAAAAATCTTTCTTTTCACTCTAAATTCTAAAACATTCACTTAAAATAATATTCTGTCACAACCTAAGAAATACGACAGATGCACACTTTTGCACTGAAGAAAACTGCAAATAAAAGCAGTTGCTTCCCAGCACAAACTACTTTATTGACAAGATAAAAATACAAACTGCCTTATCCCACTCATATCAGATAAGGATAAATCCATTACTCCAGTAATAAAATGCTAAGTACATAAGTACCAGAAGATATAGGCAGTGGAGATGTTATCATATCACGGGGACTCCCATGCCATTGCTTGTTTCATCAACTTGCTTCATGGGAAATGTCAGAGTGCTTCTGTAGACACATCTGCCGTCAGCCTGATAATGAATTACTTGGGGAAAAAGTCTGCTCTCTTTGCAGGTCTCAGTTTGAAGTCCATTATATAGACAGATCATCCTGGGAAAAAAAAAAAAAAAAANNAAAAAAAAAAAAAAAAGCTCTCTTAGGTGGAACTACTTGCATTTCATTTTGAGTCTATTGCTATATGTCCTGGCCCCTAGCAAGAAGCATCTCCTTCCATCCTTTCCCCTTCCCTTCCCCCTCAGGTATTTATACAGATTGACCAGATTACCTGGAGCCTTCCTTTCTTCAGGCTGAGCAACTCTCCTGGTCCTGGTCACTGCCCCGGTTCAGGGCTGAGCTGGGAGCACACAGGTGAGCCCCTGTCGAGGATGGGCCCCTCACTGCCACGTCAGTGCAGAGCGGGGCATCCCAGAGGTTTTGTTAACTTTTTAAGCTGCAGTGCCTCTAACTCCACACGTTGATACTGTCAGGCTCTCATTGAATAGAGGAGAGTGTATGGGAGAGGGAAGCACAGTTGGTTTGGGTATGTGTGTTTTGGTTTAATAACATAACATCAAACATGACCTCTAAGTACTATACTCCTGCCATTCAGTTCATCATACATCTCCTTAATGGCAAACAATGTAATATAAAATAAACAAGACTTCATACTGCACTAACATCTACGTTTAGACAAGCATTTCAACTTTACATGCACTCAGCTATGAAACACAAGCTTGCAGGCCTTTAAAACTCAACTTTCTGAGCTCATTTAAAGTTTGAAAACAATGTGTTGATGCTTGCAGCAAGTTAGAAGATCTTTGTGTGCATTATTAACCTGAGAGGCAGTGACAGGCTGGGAAATTGAAAAGAAAAAAGAACAAATATAAAATTGTGGCCTTGTTGTGAAGTAACAGTGAATCAAGTTTTGCTTGATATATTTTTGTTACACTTTATCCAAACTTTTAACAACTCAATTACTATTTTACTTTAAATGCTTCCCAGCTCTTTATTCAAATGATGTTTTTAGTCAAAATTCATTGAGGCAAGGTCATTGCTTATTCACAGCAGCAGCTCGAGCGGCTGGTGAGCGCAGCTGCAGATGTTTGCCCCGCCAACCAGCCCCAGAAAACTCCTCTCCGCTTCTGTGGTGAGGCAGGGAGCTGTGGGCTGCCTGGAAGCACTGCTGGCACGAACACAGCCAGGCACCATCTAGAAGCAAAACATCCAGAACAACACTGCAAAGGCTGACATCCTGTGAAAAAATAGCAAATGAACCGGGGAGAAATCAGCCTACCAAGTAGCTTTCCTTTCTTTCTTCTCCGCAGATTAGAATGTCAACCAAAAAATGAAGCAAGGATGCATTACTTGCACTCATAAAATTTCATTTAAAGCACACTGCTGTGATTCTATTTTAGACAAAAACAGTAGCTTCCCATCAGAAAGAGGATGTGAAACTTCCACAGCTGGAAATCAGTGCTTTCAGTAGAGACAAGAATGCACCTGCCAGTCAGACAGCTCTCCCTCTTGTTCAGCATTTTACCCCTGACAGTAGCTGTGAACAGGTTCAGAGGAGTAAATTTTGCAGTGGTCAGATAGGATTATCTGTCATTAGAAAAATGGTCTCTCTAATAACTGGTAGTAAGAGCTTAGTTTTTACTGTGTTAATTCCCCAGGTTTTATGTCGTTTTTGTTGACTTTTTTTTTTTCAGGAGTAACAGAAAAATCAACAAATACCAGCAATTGCTCCCAATAAATTTCTCCTGTAAATGTCTAAGTCTTTATGTAAACCTACCATTAGTTCATAGTTTCTACAACATTTAAGTTATGCTTGGGGACAAAATCAATATTTTTTGTTTATTTACTTTTAATCAAAGATTATAATCCCGCAGGTGACTAGGCATTTTTAATTTGCTGTGCTAGCAAATAGAAGATTTGCTGTGCTTCTTGGTAGAAGATAACACATTTTAATGCACTTTTAATTCTGCTCTGAATGGAATAGCCCACATGAAGTTCATGTGAGTTATTTCCCCTAGGAGAAAAGTATTGTTATAAATCCAGCTATTGCGTTGATTTCATTGTATTTATATAAGTGGAAATGTTATTATTCAATTCATCTAAATAGAAATAAACAATAAGCCACTTATTTTCTTAAAGTTTCAAGCCTTTTATTAGTAAGTCCTCAGCCTCAAATATATTGCAAGTATTTATTTTCAGCCACCTTGATGACTGCCATTTTTTTGGATGCTTTTCTCTCATATAAAGTAGATAGCTGCTTTGAAATCCTTATTGCTAAGCACCACAGTGTGTGTGTTTTGGCTGTTTTTTATTTTGGATGCGTACTGCATCCTTGCTTAAGTATCCCATTCTAATGTTTTCCTTACTATTATGGCTCTGCACATCTTGTCTTTACTGTCACATAAGCCCTGTGTACCCTTTTGTTCTTTCCCAGGCTCCACTCCTTTCTCAGTTACTGTGACTTTCTTTGGGTCCCCTTAGATATTTAGTTTGCCCTGAATTATTTGTCTCCTTCTTCTGTCCACCTCCATTTCTTTCCTAACTGCCATTGGGCATGTATCCTCTTTTTGCTGTATTGATGATTTAGAGAAGCAGATTTTTAATACTGACATTAATGGACAACTTACTTACCTGTGTTTTGTTCAGTGGAGTTTCTTTTCAGAATATTATGAAGTTTGTTAGTACTTTCTAAAATATGGATTCAGAAAAAGTAAATTATTAAAATCAGTTTTCAGGTAAATGGAATATGTAAAAAATTTGGCAGCTAGACTTAAGAAGAAGCTAGACAGATGCATGGAGGGGTGAATGCAATGTCACACTGAATGTGTCCCCACCTATCTTGTTTCTGCAGTTGCAATCTGCTGGTGCATCACCACTTTCCAATACTTCTTTTTAAGACATGCTCCGAACTCTAAAATATAGTGAAGCAGAAGTTTTAGTTGATACAAGAGCAGGTGACAAAGAGAAAGGGAAGGACACAGGTGGTGCCAATATATGGGCTTCTGTAGTGGTATGGTTTTGGTTTTATCAGTTTTTTGTATGCATTTATTCCTTGTTTTATACTGTTTTTTATAAGTTATAATGGTTTGTTCCATGTACCCCATGTTTAACCCTTCATGGTTTCCCCCGAGTTATAGTTATGTGTCAATCATCACTTTGGGGCCTCTCCCTGTGTCTAGAAAATTCCAGTGAGGGCGTCGAGTGATTGGCTAGGATCCAAGGAGTTCCCTCCCTTGCATTATTGATTTGTTATATTGATTCTCATTTATGTACGGGGTCACCCCCTCCATACCACTGAGTGGTTCCCCACTGTACCCTTCCCCCTTTCTCCACCCCCACACTTAAGGTGTTACACGAGGGAGATCTGCGCTTTCATGGGCAGATTTTCTGGTGGACACATGGTCCTGCGTGGGCCTCAATAAACTCCAGCAGAAGTTCCCCATCAGAGTCCTTCCTTTATTCCTCGCCATTGCTCACGCTGCCATTGTGGCAAGGCCCCACAGGATTGGGGAAGTATCTCAGGATACCGACCCGTACCTTCACTGCGGCCGGTGTCAGGGCTGGCCAGGCAACGCGGGACAGGGAGCCCGAGACACACCGGACCACTGCAGGTTTCTTTTAATTTTGGTTTTCATAAAGCAGCTTTATGCTATCATTTTCACCAAAATAAGTACAAATTTGACTGTTGATTGTTAACACACTGCCAAAAAACAGTCTTTTGCTAACTGTGGTGCCTATAAACCATTGTATTCTGCACTTAATTTCTATGCTCCATTTTGCCCAAAATGTTAGTGATATTTCAGTTCAACCTCATCTCTCTCTTTTATAGAATCATAGATTTGGGTTGGAAGAGATCTTAAAGATTATCTAATTCCAACCCCACTGCCATGAGCTGACACCATTCACCTGACCAGGTTGCTCAGAGCCCCATCCAGCCTGGCCTTGAACACTTCCAGGGTTGGGGCACACGCAGCTTCTTGGGCAACCTAATTCAATGCCTCATGACTCTCACCTCAAGGAATTTTTCCATAATATTTAATGTAAAGCTACCCTCCTTCAGCTTAAAGCCATCCCTCCTCATTCTGTCACTACATGCTCCCACAGAACGTCCCTCTCCAGCTTTTCTGCACACCCCTGCAGGTACTGGAAGGCTGTAATTAGGTGTTCTCAAAACCTTCTCTTCTCCTGGCCAAACAGTCCCAATTCTCTCAAACTGTATTTGTAGGAGAGGTGCTCTGGACCTCTGATTTTTTTTTTTTGGCACAACATTAAAACATAAGAGAAATATTCATGAAGTTTTAAATTATCAAGGAAGTATAAATAGCAAGATATTTAGATTTTAGTTTCCAAATTGAAATTCAGAATTAGAAATTGCTTTCTGGGAAAATAAAAATGGTATCTCTTGAATGTCAGAAAATGAAAAAAGTGTCTATCTCTTATGCAAAATTCAGTGAGAACTTATCTTTTAGTTGATAATAAGCTTATTAAATAGTCATGAGTCTTCTTGGGACTCTTCATTGTTTTTGCTTTTTCCTCACCATAGTAAACTTGTGTGATGTATATGAGTTGTGCTTGGTAAATTGGAAGCCTTATATTTGCACAGGTTTAGTGAGTCACAAGTCCAGCTCTCTGGTAGGAACAAATAAACTGTAATAAACAGAGTTGGCAAACGGGTGATATTAAACAAACAAAAAAAAAATCTCTCTTTTTCTTCATCTTTCCCCTTTGTCCCCAATATTTCTGTGAATTAAAAGAGACTGTGTTTATGTACATCTTCTTCCCTTCTGCTGTCCATGCTTGATCTACTTGTGTGGAAGTCTCTTTTAGAACTGCCTTACAGGTTTTGGTAACTTCAAGAAATGAGTTAGTTAATAAGTGAAGCCTGTGTTTATTCATCAACTGTAGTTCACATCCACCAAAAATGAATTATGAGAGCACATAAAAACTGTGCTACTTGCATGGAGGCTATTCCTTGCTCCCTCACAGGAAAAAATGCCTTCACTGTGTTTTTGCTAGTTTTCTGGATGGGGACTTGATTTGGGAATTCCTTATGTGTTCATACTTTCTTAAGTATAGCCTAAGTTTCTATTTTAAAAAACCCACAAACTAGTATCAATTGAAGCTTAAGTGCTGTAAGATCAGATCACACTGGGTTTTTTGTTTTGACATGTTTTCTCTCTCCTTTCAGAATCTCTGTACCTACACATCTTTCAACAGCATTCCCTGTGGTTTCTCCTGATGTGCCTCACTTGCCTGACCCAGGTGTGCCCTCTCAGATTTCCCCTGCATTGCCATCGGTATGCCAGGAAGGGCTGTGCCATAATGGAGGGACCTGTCATCCTCTCTCTCTGCCCACTGGGGCCACCTCGTTCCAGTGTGACTGCCCACTACACTTCACTGGTCGATTCTGTGAAAAAGGTAATTGTGATTAATTTTTTCTCTATTAATTATGAAATTAAAGTCTTATTCTGATTTGGACATGAAAAGGGGGTAGAGGTATTGATTGTCATATTTCTCTGCTTTTCATCCCAGTTACTTTTGGCTAACTGAGGAGCAAATTCATTGAGGTAATTTGAATAATACTTTTTTGCAGTGTAAATTAGGTGGTATCTGACAGCCACACTCCTAAGAGTTGTAATTTGGGTTAATGAAAAAAAAAATTATTTGTGCAAAATTGTTGTGTACAGTTTCAATGTATGTTTTTCAGTGTATTTTTTCTGGGATAGAAGAAAGCTGACTTCCTGAAAAGATTATGTTTTCCATTTCTACAGACTGGGTTTTTCTATCACTATGTCAGATCCTATGTTGAAAAAGGCTTTGTTTTACTCTGTAAAAAAACTCGTTTAAACTTCCAGTACTGTTGCTCATAAAGCACTAATCGATCAAATGAACATATTTTAATTATAATTTGAATAAAAATATTTCTCTCAGTAATTCTGGTTTCTTTGTAAAATGAGTCAAGGCTATAAGGCAAACTGATCAATATTTCTGTTTTGTAATTATAATTGCTTTTCATTATTGCTTTCAGAAAGTCCGTTTTTAGAGTAAATTTCATAGATGGCTTCAAAAACTATTTTAGATTTTAAGATATGGGGATTATGAATTGCAGTAGATAATTCTCATAGCACTAAAAGACATTACTGGTGTACAGGAAAAGAACCAAAAAATTTCTAGAATATGGTTATTTAGCTGTATCATCCTCCTAATGAGCTTCCGGTGGTATTAAGTAAAAACAACTAGAGTTAAGAGTGCCCTTGCCAGACTGTCAGTGTATCTGAGCTAGCATCACCTTGTATTACTTGTCTAAAATAGATCATTGCACTCACTATATGTGAAAGCAATCACTGACTGTCAGCTCAAAAAAAAAAAAAGTCATGTGTTGCTTAGATGTCAGAGGATATTTTACCAAGTAGCCTTTTTTTTAAGTTTATAATAAATCATATATTTGCAAATTTTCAGCATTAAAATTGAATCTCATGAGTATTTTCTACATATTTAGTATCTGGACATACTCTTAGCACTTGCTTGCAATACACTGCAGCTGTGGAAACTGCAACATGAAACAGCAAAACTGAAAAACACATAACACATAAAACATTTAGTGCTTCAATGAAGTGTTTTCAACATTTCAATAAAGTTTTTTATTTATTTACATACATTTTATGTGCCATAATTTTCTTCTATGTTCCAAAGAATGCAGTTGGCATCCTTTTTATCAGCGTCATCTGTGGTATTTTGGATGAGAGCAGGTTCTGGCTTTTTGCAAGGGTTATTCCAGGAGTAAGCAATGTTCGATTTAAGCAGAATTTTGACAGACATCCTGTGTTAGTAGGCCATATCAGTATGTGTGCATAGCTGCTCTGTGGACTCCACTGGTTCCTTCCACAGTATCTGATTGCTGCTCTCTTCTGACCTTCCAGCTGATCTGTCGGTCTCCAGGGGTCTTCTATGGTTTGGTGTTTTTCATGATAACTGACATAATCTGTGTTTGAATGATATTATCTGGGCTGAGTACTTCCATGTGCCACAGACTTTGGGGAAAGTATCTTCTGTTTCATTGGCTGAAAAAGCTATTCTTATGTTGCTCATTCAAAAATACAGCCTTCTAAGCCATTTTCTCCTTTGAAATTAACCAGTGCAGGCCAGCAGGGTTCATACATTGGAAAGAGTTGACCACCAACCACACTTCCAAGGAAATTTGTCTTCCAAGGAAGTTTATCTTAGTTGTGTAAATGAAGGAGAGAGACCCCTTCTCTCTTTCTATGATTTTGTTTCAAAAATCATGTGTGAAAATATGACTGAATTCGGACTACCCCAAGAGCAAATTAAAAGCAGGGGACTCTTGCACTAAGTTACAGTTGTAACCAAATCTCTGATGGTTAGGACTGACTCTACATAAGGTGCAGCAGTAACTGCTCCATTCAATACAACAGAATAGAAGCTTTAAATAAACCCTGAAACGAGTAGCTCCTTTGGAGAACCTAACCTCAGCTTTACAACCATATAATCCTTTTAATGGTCAAAAGTTTCCACAAGAAATCTACTTTTTTTTCTAGAAGTGGAAGAGATGCCTGTTACTTTCCTGCAGCTTACATGATGTTGAGATATTAACAGTGATTTGTATTTCCATGTAGATTGTCAAATAATTCTAACACTGGAAGAATAACTTTTTCTTTTTTGTGTGGAGAAGATGAATTCAGTTCTCTTTTCACAGAGCTTTGCTTTTGCCTTCTAAAACCCCCTGTTCAATACAGGGAACAGCCTCCTCCTTTTTCTAGTGCTCCTGGGTCAGCCAGGGCTGCCGTATTTGACATGTTCATCGGCTGGGAGCTCACTGGGGCAGCTGCATCCCAGAGCTCATGCTGTCACATTGCATCTTTATATAGATCAGAATATGACTTGATGGATCCTGTATTTAGTAGCTGAAAAGTAACTGCAGCCTAAAGTGATTTTATTTAATCTTATATTTTCATTGAGATTGATAATTTAGTGTAATGAAACCAGAATTTGCCCAACTGAACTATAATTATAAACCTTTGATGTCCAGAGATACGTTCTTCAAGAAAGAAAAGAGATAAGAGCATCTGCGATAATTTTATAATTACTTACCATAGACCTCCCAATGGAGAAAGTAAATTGTCATGTATGCAATACAGAAACTGTGTTACAGTCAAGGAAATTTTCTCTTCATTCCTTAAAGATAGCTGTGATCTGTTTTAAACATGCTATTATGTATACCTGTACATTTCAGCTATATATTTTCATTAATCATCTTTGTCATCTGCCTTGTACCTGCCATTAGATAAATTTCTGCAAGAAACTCATCATACACTTACCTGGCATATTATCAGTCCCCATGGGGTACACAGGGTTTTACATACAAACCTTCCGTGAATATCTTGGCTTCACTAGCATGGGTGAATTTGTTGATTTAATAGCTATGGTGAGATTCACTTAGTTTGTAAGTAACTATTTTTGTTACAGTGTATAAAAACACCTTCTAGAGTGAGAGCAAGTGAATGTTATTATCAGTTACCTGTTTTAACTTAATGAGCACTATTAAATGCAATTTCTTGGTTTTATTCAATTGTTCCTTGACTAGTAAGCTCCAGCAGGTTGTTCTGCCCTTACAAAAATACATTCAAGTCATAATTGTCCTTATGGATATATTAGACTGAGGCAGTTTATCTAAATACACAGTGTACTAACTCTAAACAGATACTTCTGAAATATCTCTAAATTACAGTTTTGTAAAATTGAAGTCTATCTCCATTTTTCTAAGGAAATAGAAAAATATACATGCAAATCAGTGTATCTGACAAATTCAAACTGAAGTTATCAACACTGGTTATATGCCAAAGGGCCAAAGTGAGGATTTAGCATAAAGCATGGAAGGGCAACCATCTGAAGCCTCTGTTCCCTTTAATACTGCTTTCAGTATTTTTGTTTTTCTATTTTTTTAATCTAAAAATTACCAAAGTTAATTGGAAATTAGAAGTTAGTACAAGATGTATTTTAAACCTGTATTAAAATGCGGTATAGAAGATATGTTTGTCATGTAAAATTAATCTTCATTACTGAGTGGTGAGTGCTGTGTGACTGCTTTCATCCAATAGGAGGGGAGGAATTTATAGATAGAGAATACTATGAAGGGTAGATAGTGTATTCTGAGCTATCCATTTTTCCTTTTCTATTCTGTATAAAGAAGCTTTTTGGCTTTAGCATTAAATGTATCATTCTTTCTTTATTAGGTAAGCTGTAGTATCTTATTCATTGTGAAATTCCCTCATGAGTGGAAAAAACTGCAATGATTCTGCTTTAGCATAAAAGCAGATGGTGGTGCATTACTGGAAAGTTCACAGCAATAGGTTTGGAATATCAGTGTCTTGCATATGTGAAGATAGTATATCCTGGACTGTTAATTATAAGATTAACATTTTTAAAGTCTCCAAAATTTTTAGTATTCCGTAAAAGTTTTATAAATTGTTCAATAAAAAAAGAGTATTTAAATGTCATGTGTTAAAACCAGGAAATCTGTTTAATTCGATATGTTGCCTGTATATATTCTGTACATTACTTAAAGGTCAACTGCTTTGACAAAGCTGCAAAAATAGCAGTAAAATCAGAGGCTGTTGCATTTAGGTTGGAACAGTCGCACTAGACTTAGCTACATTTGTTCCCCAGGATACACTTGTTGAATTCCTGGCTGGTTGAGAAACACTTGATAATATCACCCTGAACATTAGAAGTTTCTTTTACAGATGTTTTTCTAGATGATGTTTCTAGCTTTACATTTCTAACTTGAGTCATTGACTACCATAATTCATCTCAGACAAGTCTGGAGGGTTTTGACTTTATGTCTTTGGCTTTGAAAAGAAATGTATTTGGTCCAATTTCTGTTATTTCAGCCATATTTAGAACAATCTCATGTTTCCAGTAGAACTATTTATCTCCTCAATTAAATTTTTACTGCGTACATGTAATTTAAAACAAATCTGTGATATTTTTCATCAAAGAGAAAAGTGAGCCAGTGAAAATGATATAAAGAGGTAGAGGAAGAGCAATTGCACTTTCATCGCCACATTCAGGTTTCAGTTTGAGGTACCCAGAAAGAAAAAATGAGATGTGGTTACCCCAAAACCTCTGTTTTTCCAGGGTTCAAGGGTTCTTTCACTTATTTTGTCTTCCTTCAAAATGATTCATAGCTTGTAAGACTCTGTGAGCAGAAAAAAAAATAATGTATTTGGAGATATCTATAAATTCCTGCAGTCATTAATTTGATGTCATTAACCTCAGCTTATGTCTAGACTCATGAGATACCTATTAATGCCCCACAATTTGTATTTGAGTGTGTAAAACTCTCAAATGAACTCTCTAGTTTTTGGACTATTTACTATTTGAAAAATGTAATAAGTTTTCCCTTCTTAATTTTTAGAGTTTTTTTAGGGGATGGGGTTGAAAATTAAGAACACAGTAGGCTAGTTAAGAACAATCAAGGATTTAGCTGGTAGTTAACTTCATATGCTGGATTTGATATATTAGTCGAGATTATAGCAATTTTCATAGGAAATAGCTAGCCATTCCCACAGTTTGTTCCATTCAATATAATTCAGCAGAAATATTATTTGGATGAGCAATGCTAAAAGGGAATTATATAAATTAATTTCCTTCTCTGCATTTTCACTTGAGGGTATAATTTTGCACTTCGATATCAGACAACGCAAACCTTGTGAAGTGTAAATTGTTAACACTTTATAATATGTTATGTCTGTGAGTAATCATATTAGCTTCACAGTCACCTGCACTCAGCATATGGTCCTTGCCTTTTTCCTTCCTTGTTCACAAAATAATGGAGACTTTTTCAAGATGTCTAAAATATCGCCAATCCAATGGCATCTTTTTCTATCAGTTTAATTTTAATGCGGGTTAATTTTCTGGAGTGTTTTTGAAATCAAAGAAAAACAGGATTTTGAGGGAAAAGAAACTGAATTCAGAAACTGAAGGAAGAGGTGCAACTATTTTAGACTAATCCTTCTTATGCTCTCCTGAACATTTCTGCAGAATTTTGCCACTTCAGAAACAAGTGTCAATATGAGCTTTCATGCAACTTAAGATTTCATTTTCATCTAATATAGATATTATGTCCCAGATTCAGTGAAGCGTGTAAGCTTTACATGTATTTAATTTAAGAGTGTAGGGACCTCTGTGATTCATGGGATTTATGTTCAGGATGCAGGTATTCTACTACATCAGTCCCTCTATTCTGTTACTTGTTTGGTCATGCATATAAGCTTATTACTTAAAATCAACCCACATCTCAAATCCCTCCAGAGAACTTAATGAAATTGTAAAAGGATGTGACAGTTTTCTATGATTGTTAAGACTAAATGTGTGATTAAACAAAAGTTTAAGAGACATCTTAATTATACCTACGGGGAGGATAATGAGAAAGAGTTTGTTCAGATGTGGAAAGACCTCTTTAAAGCACGAACAAACTCTTAAAAACTGCTGTTCCAGTGTCTGTAAACTTATTTATGATTGCAGCTGCCATCTAATCACAACCAACGAGCTCCAGAACAGCTGTGGGGTCCACTGCTATAGCATATAATATAGAGCTATGTGCTGTACTGTGGAGCTATAGTGTTCTCTTATTTAACAGAGATGTAATATATACATTTCATGAGTCTGTTCTGTAAAATAGATTATGGAGCCTGTTGGACATAAGCTGCTTAGAGAGATTATGGTGAAAAAAAGTTAATACTTATAGAAAATTTTGATAGAGTTGTCAGTTTCTAGTACATTCTCCATCTTTTATTCACATCCATTCACATCTAGTCATGAGCCATTTAAAATAAGAAGTATTGGTTTTAAGTGTTGTTTAAAGTTGTTTATTTTTATTTGAATTTTATTAAAAATGAGATAGCTGTAGCATTTTTCTATAAGAATCTGCATGAATGAGCATTTCTGGAAAAAATAGTCAAAGCAGTAGAAAAATCTTTGTCTCCTCACCACCTAGACCAGACCTGTGCAATTATGCCATTTCTAACATTTGGCTTTTGAATCATTGTTTCTTTAATATAGATGAACATTTTCTTGTCATAATGATTTTTAGGAGAATTGTAACAATTTGATAACAAACTCTCTTCTGGGCAAGAACAGATAGCAGAAAAAGTGAAATAATGGTGAGTTTACAATTTGCAGGGAACAAGCTTTCTCCCCTTCATTTTCCACTTGAAAACATCAGTATAAGGTTGATTATTTCCAAAGCTTGCAGCATATTAGGCTGCAATGTGCCAGTTCTTTGAGTAATTTTTTCATTTCAAGGTAATCATTGCTGTGTAAATGACAAATACTTGCTTTTTACTTCTTTTACTTCTCCATTTATGGCGTTTTCTGGGAAAACCTTCTTTCAATAATTCCTGAATTGCAGCCATTTGTTCTGTTGTGCTAACTTCCTAATAATCAAGTCATCTACAAAAATGCTGTGTCTCCCCTGGTGGTATGGCAATGCTTGTTTTCCAAGCTTGACTCATTTGAGTTCTTCCCCAGGAGATACCGTGTAATAAAGCAGGTGAGGTATGAAACAATGTTTTTGAGCTTTATTATGTAACCCGTAAGAAAGAGACATAGAAGACTGTTTGTGCTCTTACAGCACAGTAATTTAATTTAATTTAATTTAAT